>FLSR01004866.1:17560348-17590655 GCA_900092035.1 Leuciscus waleckii | reverse complement strand
TGGTACTTATATGTCTGAAACCTAAAATAAACATTATGTGTTGAAAACACTGAAAAGTTGTGATATATGAAGCTCTGAGCGCGCCTGTCTCTGGCTCAGCGCCAGCCAACGCGCGAGAGCACATTTGAATTTAGCAGTTGATCAGGTCATGCACTGACTGTTCTGATCACACCGATGCGATCGTACGTGCGAAAGGGTTAAGAATGTTTGTCATGGTTTTCCTCCTACAGAAATTATATTAAAACAAAAAATATTTTTTCCATTTTCATATTTTTGAAAAAGCTCCAGGGAGCCACTAGGGCGGCGCTTAAGAGCCGCATGCGGCTCTAGAGCCGCGGGTTGCCGACCCCCGCTCTAACCATTAAGATTGGACTAAACAAAGATAGACCTTAAAAAATGTACTTTAGTCACTCATTTCTAATACTGGGATTGCTCAGAATTGCATGTGCCACAAGTGCTTCAATTATATATTAGATTAGATTAGATTAGATTAGATTAGATTAGATTAGATTAGATTAGATTAGATTAGATTAGATTGCACAAAAAACTTAACGCAGCACTTTCCAAAACATCAGCTTTTCAAGATGCAGGTGGAAATTTGGCTGATCCTTAACGCGATCACGGGAAGCAGTGCAAATATTATGTACTAATTTGATATAATATTTTATGTTTTTTAAAACGTTGTATGTAGGAAATTGATAAAATTATTGAACAGATATGGAGAAAATGGTTTTCAGTTTTGATTCAAAGTAATTAAAGCAACAGTTTTTCAATAACGGAAAAAGATATACTACTTAACATAATAAATATCTGGCTGAGTTTCCCATTTATTCACATGAAAAGGATAGATTCAGATTAAGTTCTGTGTATTTAAACATGATATTAATCACAACATTTAATAAAATATAATTTATTGTTACTATCCTGTAAATCTATATTAAACTAGTTTAGGACCTCCTTCAATGCTTTCAGAATTGTTTTTGTATTTTAAAATATATTTTTTATTAACATATTTCAATGAGAGTATATTTATTGAACAAAAATGAACAAACTTTTTTATTATCAAAATAAACCGAAAATAATAAAAACTTGTTAAAGTGATTGTTTTTAACAAGTATCAAATTAGACATTATTAAATCATATTATTTCAGCTTAAGTGTTAGTATCAATACTTTTGTGGCCGGAGCAGCTTTTCTCTATTTACGGATATGACGAGACATGCACGGGTGAGTGACGTATGAACGCAATTTCCCACTAAAACCATGCTGCCCAGTCTAAAATATAAAAACTTATAGTAGGCATACTATAGTGGATCAGGGTAAGACAAAAACACGTTTTGGATTCATTTTGAAATAAAAAAAAGTTACAGTGTAGCTTTTAAACAAGAAAAGAAAGGAAAATATAATTCCTCATGGCGTGATCCCTAGAATACACAAAATGCCTATTATCTTCTGAGAGTGTAAAAAATTGTCACGCAAACCATAAGACTAAACATTTGTTTTTAGTACAATAACCCTTAAAGGGATAATTCACCCAAAGATTACCCACCCTGAAGCCATCCTAGGTGTATATGACATTCTTCTTTCAGACGAATACAATTGGAGTTATATTAAAAAAAATCCTGGCTCTTCCAAGCGTTATAATGGGAGTCAATGGGTATATATTTTTTCAAAGCGCATCTATCCGTGATAAAAGTGAAATGGCTGGACATTTTTTTATATAACTCCGATTGTATTCGAATGAAAGAAGAATGTCATATAGGATGGCTTCAGGGTGAGTAAATCATGGGTTAATTATCATTTTTGGGTGAACTATCCCTTTAAGTAAGATTATAAAAGTGAACATCAGGGAAAATTATAAAATGCTGCACATGTGTGGATCCTTTAAGTTGTGTCATTAAGAAAGCAAACTTGAAACCACACAAACATTGTCATTTTTACGGTGTATCCGATGTCTCTTCTCAAGTCTCTGGGGGGTAGAGGGGCAACGCGAGAGGTGGGAACATGTCTGTAATTCATGTAAATGTAACCTACTTCTTACTGCAGGTCCACCTGACTCCTCCTCTCCTGACTGCTGTGCTGCATAATGGCCCGGCTGTGGACAGCAAACACACCATCCATATGACCCCTGAGACGGAGGCGTGATGATAATTCCCAAAACACACCGCACTACACACACACACACAGAGAGAGAGAGAGAGAGAGAGAATATGGTGTGAAAGAGAAACATCCCCACACTCCCTTACCAGTACCGTGGCATTTTAAACCAGCACATTCCCTTAAAATAAAAAGAAGAAATAAAGAGGTGAAGTCTATTTCAAAAGCAAACTCCCACACCTGGAGGACCTGTCAAGCACTGTCTGCTATTGAGCTCCAGCACTATATCAAGCTAATGGGGGGAAAAGTGGGTCAACATGACTTATTCATGAGGATCCTCCATTTAAAAGCAGACACTTTGTGTATGTCTCAGAGAAAAATAGAAAAAGTCTCAGACAACACGGTGGATAAGATAGATAACTGAATTATAAATCACACAAGTCATTAGTTTAACCTGCTACTACAACTGATGTATACGATCGATAAGCTAGTGCCGTTCAAAGTTAGATAGAAGACGAGACTAAACTGCAGAGCGATAACTATTCATAATTCAATGCATGTTTATTCAACGTTAACTCTCGCACATCCTTTTGCATGAAAAGATTTTTATGCAACAGAATGGGGGTGGATTAATAACAAATACTGGCAATATTCAATAACTAAAATTCAGCCGCTTCAGTTAAGACCCACAGAAAGGAAATTCTTTAATATGCAATATGGCCTAAAGACAGTTATGAGATTAAATGAAGAGCACTGGAGACTTTAAGTTTTATAATTATTCTCTGAGACTAATCTTGCATAATTTCAGAGGAGACCTGGAAAGGTGCATTCAGCAGTACTTTTAGAATACACATTAAGAAACAAATTGTGTTTTTGTCTCAGTGTATTTCACCATGTTGAAATGACGTGACCCACAGTGTTTCACTAAGCATCGGAGAGAATTCTCACACTCATTGGCTGCCGGTGCTAGTAGCGTAGTGTTGTTTGGTGATGCAAAGAGCAAAAATTAATAATGCATCACTTATTATCGTGCCTTACAGCAGAGACAATGGGAGAATTAGTATCTGTATGAAACAAAGACGACAAAAGACAGAAAGAATGGCAAAGACAAGAAGCAAATGTAAACTTTGGTACAGCATAGCCTACACAAGTTGAAAACATGTGATGACATAAAAAAAAATATGTCCAAAGTAGTGATGTCCAAATTGCTTCTTTTTTAAGGGAACTATTGTGTAGACTAGGGTGACCAAACGTCCTGTTTTCCCAGGACATGTCCTGTTTTCAGGTCCTGTCCTGGCTGTCCTGTCTGTTTTTTATAAAGTGATGAAAATGTCCTGGTTTTCATTATTTTTCATTGGGCCATCAAGCGTGTACTTTAAAAACATGCTTGCCTTTGCACACAAAACATATGAAACCGGCTTCGCCCCGTCTTGTTATAATCAGCGCTTTCCTCAATCCGCAGCGGCAAGCAGAGAGCACGTCAGAATACAGAGGCCACTGTGTGTTTGTGTGTGTGTGTTCATCTCAGCCTCATTGGTCTGTCACACTACTCCTCAATGTCAGAATATTTGAAATGACCAATCAAATCAAAGTAGGCGGACTTTACGTTCACAGACACAGAATTTCAATTTTAGCAGCGTGACTCGACCAGGACTCGACGGTCGATGCTTCAGTTTACGGTCAAGTGTGAGATAAGATGTAAGTAGCTAACAGCGTTAAAAAAATAAAAAATAAAAAAAAAGCCCAAATGTAAATTCACAGATAAAGCAGATCCGTGTAAAGCAGAATGCATGAACTGCAAAGCTGGAACGTACTTGTCAGTGTCAAATAAAGGTGCTAGCGAAGTAGAAGCCCACGTAAAGAAAGTAAAGGCTACAAGGCAACATCAGGAGGATTGAAATAGTTTTTTTACTGAAATAGTGTAGTAGATTTTTTATTTTAGTGGTAGATTTTTAAGCTATGCTATGGCCATGAAAAGAAATAGTGTCATGTAAAAGGTGTTAAAAGCTAAACTTGTTTTTAATAGTAGGCATTCTATTGTTGCTGGCCAAACATTGATGGAAAGGATGTATTAGGCTACTTTATGTATTAAAGTACAATAACATAGTTGCAAGGTTGTGAATGCATTTGTCAAGTATTTTTTGATGCATTCACCCCAACCACGCCCCCACCCCTTAACCACGCCTCCCAAACCACGCCCCCGTCCTGTTTTCTGAAAACTAAAATATGGTCACCCTAGTGTAGACCACTCTCAAAAACTTGTAGTATCAGTGCAATTTACGTTAAACTCGATGCTAACGCTAGCTGTAGTGCTACTATAGTAAATATGACTTTAAACTGTGCTCATATTTGGCAAAATACCAAAGTCTACCATCAGAAGATTTTTCTTTCAGTTCTTCCAATATCTGAAGCGTGCCATATACATTACGTTTCTATAATAGTATAGGTAATCTGTAAAGACTTCTGATAAAAAAGTTTATCCATTCCCTTTTATGATAATGAAAGAGAACCTTTGAGAAATTCCCTAATTGCCAAACTTTCCCCAACCGATTGAAATAAGCTGTCCATAGAAATCATAAGAAAATTCACAATTCTGATTTTGATTCTGTTTAACCATCCTGGTTTCTTAACTATTCTTTTAAGAATTTTGAAGAAGAATTAATTGACAATTCCAAATTCCCTCAGCAATTTTTAGATCATTTCAAAATTATGAAGACAAACCCGTAATAACAAATCAGAAAAAAAATGACATTTCATAATTCTTGAGAAAAAAAGGTTATTGCCTGCTCTGTTGCACCTAGAAACTACTAACTATCTCTCTCAGAAATCTTGTAACAAATATCTTTCCATCAATTGCATGAATCTACACAGACTCTTCAATCATGGTAAACAATGACTCAGACACTCTGAAAAGTTCTTATTTCATAATAAAACTATTTTTCATTATTTTTGGCAATTTTCACACGATGTGATTCATACAAAAATATACACCCCTAAACCCATCCCTGAATGTAACCATCAGTGGGGCTAAAATGTACAAATGAGAGTACAAATCAAACGAATGTAAAATAGTTACAAATTGTTTCATGAGAGTGTGTTGAAATAATATATGCTGATCATCATGACAGCATCAGAATTTAATGGCGCTCTGATGCATATCGCATATTTTAAATCACGTTCTGTCCACAGATTGAAGAATGCAGACGTTGCAGAACTAGCTGCCAAAACCTCCTTAAGAAAAACAAGAAACCTGATCTGACAAAACAAGCCCAAAATAAGCAGCTTGCCTCATTAGGATAAATAAGCGAGGCAGGAAAATATATATCAGACTACAATAAGACTTTTTGCTCTGTGGCTAATCTCTCAGACAGACAGACAGACAGACAGACAGACAGACAGACGGACGGACGGACGGACGCTGTCACCTCAGCGTTCAGGATTACTCTGTCGCCACTGTTGCTCAGGCCGTCAGTGGAGAAAACAGGCCTGTGCGAGAAGTGACATTTAGATCCAGGTTTTCTCCTCTGCTTTGTCTCCTCCTGGTCGTGATGCTGACATTTAATTAGGAGTAGAATGAAGACAGTACTCCAGATTGAGCTTGTACTGACTCTGACCTTTTCAGCCCCTTTGCTCTGATCTGTCATTATAATACCAGGCCACAGAAAAACACTCACATGATAAGAATACCAAATCGCTCGTCTTACTGCCGGGAGCAGCTCAATTTAACGTCGGGACATTAAACCTGCATCCGCTGAGTGCCTTGCTCCATACACTCATTCATTCAATGCATATCGCTCACTTTAAATCATTATTGTCTGTCTATAACAATCTCTTAACGTCTCACACACCTGACGACCATGACATAGCAAACACACACTTGTCTTACATTATCAAATAGTCAACAAGCAAAATGTATTTATTTTTGTTGATTTGTTTGAATCCTTTATATATTGCCCATCACAGAATAGGTTTCCTTTTCTTTTTCATGGACTCTCCTATATGACTCTTCTCAAACATGTTTTTGTTCGCCTGCAACAGGGTTTAAGGCTTGGGCTAAGGCAGATCTGAATGAGAGTTGCAGTTAATTGTAAAAAAGAAGCGGTTTAAGTGGACTAATGAGAGAGAGAGAGAGAGAGAGAGAGAGAGAGAGAGAGAGAGAGAGAGAGAGAGAGAGAGAGAGGAGGTGTTGATAAGATCCTGATCTCTTCTGCTCCCCGGAGGATCACACACACACTCCGGTTACACATAAATTGGCCGTCTCACTTTTCGCGCCGTCGAGGGTTTTGAGTGCCGTCCTCTGCTGTCCTGCTTTTATCTGTCCAGGTGAGCCGTCTTCATTAACCGGAGTCTCGTTACACGTCTCTCTTCAGTTTAGTTCAGTGCGCCTCATTTTTTTATTAAGCAAACAATGCAGTACAGATAAGTACATAAAGAAAACCACAGCAAAAAACAAGTATAGACACATATAGATGTTGAAAAAGCAAGTATCAGACAAATAAGCTTGTTGACGACAAACAAGAAAAGAATGCATAATACGAGAGGAAACAAATGAGCAAACAAATAAACAAACATATAAACAACATAAAACAGAAAGCAATATGGATGAACATACATATCTCTACACACACACATACATACATACATATATATATACACACATACATACAGACAGACACATTGTATATCTCCCCATCCAGAATGTGTAGTATTGTAAAGTAGCAAATGTATGATGTTATTGCTATCATTTATTATTTACTGTAAAATAAAAAAAATATATGAAAAAAATAAGAGGCATATACAGAGAAGAAGGGATGAGTGATCAGATTATTTGTGACGTATCAAAGAGAAGGTCGATGGTTCTAATAATATAATGAGGAAGTGCATGATTCAAATGATCACGCTTTGCTGACTTACACACCATTACATCATCTATTTTCATCATTTGCTTCAACCGGCCAGGATGACAGGAAGTCGAGGTGAATTGGGGAACACTGAGAATATCGTCTGCAAACAAAAGAAAACTGAGCTTTGAGCTTGCAAAGACAAATACATGAGATATTTCATCCTTTTTGTTCAGCTGCGCCAAGGAGCACAACCCAACCCCGCAAGACTGTTTCTCTCCACGTTCACTCAACATCTCGAAATAGCTTCTCCACACCCAGGTTGCCCATCAGTCTTTAGAAATGTGACCCCAATACCAAGGACCATGGAGACTCGACACAGTCTTGGCAGCCAAAAGTGCCCAGATGTCCGTACGATATTGGGCTTGCGTCCAAGCTGTCTGAGTGGCCCGAAATACTTCATGCCACCAGATAGAAAGGGGGGCTGAAAGAAAACAACTCCAAAATGGCAGCCGAAGCAAAGCAGGGAGAGTATGAGGGGAAGTGAACAGCTTGCAGCCAGAAGGTCAGCCACCCAAGGTTCAGAGAATAGAGAGCGGCTCGGAAAGGTGTACAGACGATGACAGTGACTGGCTTTGACAGTCAGACATGAGAGAGAGGTCCAAAAGCAAGTGATAGAGGAGAGTTCCTGAGTGAGTGTAGCTGAGAGCACATATGGTGAAGGGTGTCGCAGTTCCTGTCTGTAGCTCTCGGAGGAGGCCATATGCCCCCACAGCAGGTCTGGACACCAATGGACTGCCATTATCTGCATAATTTAACAAGAAAGGCCCAGGACCAGAGAATATGGTAAATGAGGCATGTGTTCCTGGACAAATGAAAATGCATGATTGAGAGGGCAATAATGGCCCTGGTACCACACAGAAGAAACTTCTGCAATGTTGGAAACATCTTTGTGTTTTGCACATCGGAAAAAAAGCTGAATGGTTCTTGTGGTTGGAAAATTTATTTTTAAAAGGTTAAGAACAGTCTCTTAATTAGTATAAGCTCATAAGACTGCAGTTATTATAATTATGATGCAACTTGAAAAATCTGTCAACAAAATGCTGAGTTGAAACACTATTAAACTACTTTAACACATTATTTACAACAGTTAAGACTCTCATATAACAACATCCACACAAATAAGTAAACTTTCTGCTTATTAACTCCAAAAACTGCTCTATTATGTGCAATGTGTCACTGCATAACTGGATATGTGTACTTGGAAGCAGTTCCACATAAACATTAATTAATACTAGGAGGATCCAAGAGATCTCGATAATTGGTAACCTTTTTTTTTTTTTTTTTATTTTACAGGGTACCACGAAAAAACAAACCCAAGACATTTCACAGGTACTACGTAAAATCATGACCAGTCATTTTGACAGCAGTGGTTAATTAGGCCTAGATAATGCAAAGTAATAAAATAATTAGTATTTCTATCCACATTGCTTATTTTGATATGTTTCTGTACATCAATCAGAGTTCACAATCAGGTTGGTCACACCACAGGATTTCTACGTTTCAATTAAAAAATATATATAATAAAACAGATTTTTTTATGCTTGTATGTACGAACACAAAATCTGTTCTTTGCTGTCAATGAAAACCTGGACTAAGAAAAATGACTAGTCTATAGCCTATAGTAGTCAACCACACAAACATCAATATTATTGAACTTTATATTCATATCACTGCGGTATTGCCATTGTACAAGATCTCAAGCAAATTTGAATCTGAAATCTTTCTCACAGCGGTTTCTGTATTGTACTTTAGTCTAATTAAAAGCAGAAGAATTGCTGAATGTTTCCTTAAAACAACATTATTCTATTAAACTCTTAGTTGCATCTGGAAGCCAGCACAAACAACTCTGCTTATCCAATTTGTGTTGATGTTTTCAACTAGACGCTTTAGAAATTGCACACAAATCTGAGAAAAGCATTAAAGAGAACTTGCAGCTACAAAGAAAACAAGAGCTGACAGAGTGTTTTGCATTCATCTTTGCCATTTATCATAAATCTCCTTCATCATCGCATTTGTCTACCTGGCACATTTCACAAATGCGCTGCACTTTAGTATCTAGTGTCTTTGTCTACAGCATTAGAGGCACAATTTCTATTTTCGTTGCAAGAACTATAAATATTAAAATGGTGGTTGCCCTGAGACACACCTCAAGTCTTCACCTTCTTTATTGAATCCAGAAATCCATTTAATTGATATTCAATGCATTGTTGTAAAAATAAATAAATAAATAAATAGTTTTAATCATTAACTAATTTTTACAGAAAGCATTATCTCATTAGTTAACTTGTTAGTCCCTGTGTATATTTACCCTGTGTTCTCCCTTATTCCCCGTCTGTTCTCATTTAGAACTGTGTATGTTGGATTTACACCTCTGATCTCCTGGGTTTGTCATTAAAGACATTTATATTGATGCTCCTTCGTCTTCGTGCATTTATTGGCGCCTGACAGAAGAACGGACCTAAAAGTGTTTATTTTCCACCTGACAGTTTGCTAAATTAATAAATGTAATGTTTATTTTTTCTTATAAATTTTTTTTTTATTAGAAATTAATCATTCACTAAAACATAAAAAAAAAATGTGTCTAGTCTAAATCTAGCATGACAGCTTAATTTAAATATCTGACAAATTAAAAAATACACAAATGAAGGGTAATTTAGATCAATTTAATAGACCATAGGAAATTAATATGAAATAAAATATTGTATAATATTTAGTGCAATGATCAAGAACAAGCACCTCTTTTCACAAACCAGTTGTTGGAAAAACTTAATTTTCAATGACTTTTACAGCCTATCTTGCACCGTATTTATGGAAAGTCACACCTCCATCATCCCCTTTCACTAATTGTTTTCCATCACACTTACTCTTCTCTGTTCAACCTCAAACGTCCCTGCTCGTCTCTCTCTCTCTCCATCTCTCTCTCTCTTCCTCCGCACATCCAAATCATGGCACAAGATCTGACAAAAAGAGAAAAGCAGCACCCTCATCATTAAGTTTATCAAAAAAGCGAGAGCTGCTGCTGTACTTGCCTCTGGTGGGTTGATTCTCTGTGCAAAAGTTCCTCTTCACAACTCACTCAAGCAAAGGAAAGAATTAAAATGGTGGGGGAAAAATATTCCCCACTCTGTGCTGGAGACTGCCTTTTTCTGGTGTATGTGAAAAAAAACAAATTGCACATGCTCACCCCTTCTAGTGTAAATATACACGCTCATTAAGAGAAGAGGGGGAACATTAAAAAGTTATGTGGCGATGGGGGAACAGAGAAGAGACACGAACCCTGAAACTAATAAAAGTGAACGAGGAAAAAAACTTGATGTACAATTTACGGCTTTGCAAAACTATATGAAGTCTTCTGGGGGTTCATATGAAGGAGAGTGAGACCTCAGATGGAGTTTTATGAGCTTGCTGGAATGGCTCTTATACAAACAAGAGAAATATGCTAAAGACCATCTTGAGTTGTCAGATGGAATTTTTTTGATTCCTTCAAACGCAGCTTTCCAACTGGAAAAGAACCTCATGCGTTGCAAATACCGAATGTGAGGGGTTGTTCAAGGTGTAAAATGCTACTGTGACTGTCAAACAATTAAGTTTGAATAGTCTGTAGGTTGTTAACCCTTACAAAAAAATACGTTTATTCAAGTGTGCTATTACTAAACTAAAATTAAGAAAGTATACTTTACTAATTCTATATTCTCAGAAATATACTTAAAATTGCACTTAAGTATACTTGACTTATTCTGACTGTAAAGTCTAAGTATATTTGGCCTATAGGCTACTTGTACTCAGTCTTTTAATCGAGATATACTTAAAGAATATACAGTAATTAAATTGTCTAAGTTACTTGACTTGTAGTTTTGTTTACTTTTATTAAATTATTTTTTCCACATAGTTTTACATACTGTCTTTTGAACTTACATTGTTTGAAAGTATTGATTTATAAAGAAAACAGATATGGTTCTAATTCTGAGTATCTGAATTTTTGTGTAGGCTACCCCACTGGTAGTGCACAAAAATAATTTACTTTCTCCGCATTGACTGAAATTTCCACCTACTGTGTTTTTAATGTTATACGATAGGGGGCGCTATTACACAGATTATGAAAGAGTAAAAAAAAAACAAGTGAAGAAGCAGAAACAAGTGATAGAATGACGCGATCATCAAACATTTAACAGCATATAATTAAAAACTGCCAAACGTTACTGAATGAAATGTCAAACCCAGGAAGAGGAAACGACTGTAAAGCTTTGGGGGTGTAGATGGACTCGACCTACTCCATCTGTGTTTTGATCATCATTCTGAATCCGATTCGCGGTAGTCTTTGACAAAAATATAATTTTCTCAGCTTTTTGTTTAAAATTTTGCTTTTCTATGACTCATGACTACAATCCTTGAATGTGGGTAAGTTTGTTACTCATAACTCATATTGCAATACAGTAGATCTCTCTTCCTGTAGGTGTGGCCAGTTCAATTCAAAATAACAATGCATTGCCAATTTTTCAGCACTGAATTCTGAACCCTGAAACATAATACACAATTAATTATGGTTGGATTGAATCAGCATATGATGTAATTAATTCAATCAAAATTTAAATCGACGGTCAGCCCTATTTTAAAACAAAGCCCTGACTGAACCAAACACAACAGAACAGCTGTTGAACTGACCTTGACTGAGAACACCAATAACATATTTTCACTTCCAACCAGAGAGACAGCATATCGGGACCTGAGGACATGTTTAAATTGCTCTGGGTGTCATTATTTTCAAGAACAAAGGAAGAGAAAACAAGTCTAATTTTTCTCTCCTTTCCTCCAAAATATAGTCTCTCTCGCTCTCTGTCTTCTTTACCCAGTGACCCTCAGTGGTTCAGTCAACCCTGAGCTGTAGCAAAGGGCAAGCTCAGAGGAGGGGCGTACATTAAAAATTCATAGCCCGGCTGCATATATCTGTCACATATTAATGTGTGCAAAACGCACAACGCCAACGGGGATTGAGGCTGTGTCCCCACAGGTGGGACTTACTGACAGAAATCAATGGAGTCGCTTGTCCATATCTAGCCAGGGTACACAGCGGGAAGAAAAGATAGCAAAAGAGAAGGAGAGAGAGACAATCAGTAAAGAATAAATCTGAGTAAGCATATTCCTGCAGTTAAGGTTTAGTTTTCACACAGCGGCAAAAAGATGGTCTGGCCCAGGGCCAAACCCAGGAGACCCAGCCAGAAACGCTCATTCTCCTTTCTGCCCGTGTGCTGATGGTCTCTGGGAGATGTGATTTGGATAGTTTCACAGATCACACCCACATTGATTTTTGAAGACTGGATTGAGAGACTACAACCTCAAAGGGTGAATTTAATCAAATTTAATCATCTCTCCACAAGTAAAAAAAAAATAAAAATAAAAATAAATAAAAAAAATCACCCAAAGGGACCCAAACCATGTCTAAAAGAAACAAATTGTGCTGCTCCATAGAAGTTTAAAACCATACTTCATTGAAATGTTTACAGAAATAAAGGATGACTAAAGAGACTGAGCTTGTCTTTTGTGTATGGGGGTGCAAGAATTTGTATAAAGCCAATACCACAGGCCTGCCAACCAGAAATTGACGGAAAATGGCTCACATTTAAGTTCACATTATTTATTTTCCATTTGTTTGCTACTGCTACTTTAAAAGTTGTTGTTACCAAAAGGGATACCAAAAGAAAATTTATGTTAAAAATCATTAATGAGAGCATTACAGAGGCTGAATTCACATATGAAGAGAAAAGGCTTGCAGTTTTATCTGCATTGAACAATGATGACTGCTTTATGAGCAGAAAAACAACTGTAAAAAGCGAACCTGGGTCACTAGCATTTCTGCATAATTTAGGTGAACTGAAAGCCTGTAACTGAGGTGATCTGATTCAATTTGAATCAATTCTGCTCTTACAAACAAATATATTCAAGCATTTCACAGTTAGCTTAAACAGTATTTATCTAACAACAACCGTCATGTATAACCTGAATATGACAATTTAACAAACAATAGGCTACTAAAATCCAGCAATGCTTTAAGGCTGAATATCTAGGACTTTTTGATTAAATATACAAAAACCACTGAACAATGTTATATTTTTTGTTGACTTGGGTACTTACATTTTCCCAAATGTTTCCAATAATGTTTAAATCCAGAGAAATCAGCTATTCCAGTGTATGGGCCCATGTCGTTGTGTCGTCGTCATATCCTCGCTACCCTTGGTTGAAAATGACATAAATATGCATTTATTAACAACATTATTTCACGAGTAAAAATATAATAAATATGTAATATAGTGCACATATTTAGCAAGATACAATTTTTTTCTAGCCAACTAACGTGCTGTTCTGTATCTTTCAACATATCTAATGTTAATTCGTGTTTATTTACTATTAACTAAAGAGTAGCCTGATAGATGATCGATTCAAGTGCCGCTTGAACTGAGGCGCTTCAGCGATCTAGATAAAGTCACATTTACAAGCGCCAAAACTGTATTTATTGTTTGAATTTCGTAATAAAATTGACAGAATCTGACAGCTGAGAATTTTTTTCATATCAGTAACCTGCTCTGTCTTGTCTGTCGGTGTCAGTGTCCTCTTTGCTTCGCGATTTTGAAAAGTTTCAATTGCGTGACTCTCACGCTGAATACGTGAGAGTTGGCAACCCTGGTATGAGTAGTAATTCAGCACTTATGCGGTTATGTCATTAGAATGAAATAAAATAATGTAAATTTAATTGATCAAACATAACGGTCTGTACCCATGTTCAAGTTCAGGGAAGAAGGAGGCGGACATTAACTTTTATAGTAAAATAAACAACAAAAGGAGATGCAACGTCCAACTGTGGCAAAAAAATTAATAATTATTGGGGGAAAAAAGCATAATAAAAAAACAGCAAATGTAAAATGTCCCAGGCTCCACACTCATGGCATCATCAAGCTACACCTTTGTTGTTGTTTTGAATAAGTGACATCAAACGGCGTGATAATAAGTGAATTATTCCAATTCGTACAGTAAACAAATAATGTTATGTGATTTGTGAAGACTGTTTCATTAAAAAACATTTATTTGAGAATCGAACATTGCTACGCGTAGCAGTTTCTTACTTCTAATTAGCCAGGACTGATCGGTTTTCATTAAATATAGAGCAGTGAAGTCAGATATTATGTTATGTATAGTGAATTTATTCCAAATAAAATGATAATTTGAACTTTCTATCCTACGGAGCCCCTAAAGGGACGTGGTGGTGAAATTTTTGGGGGATGGGAGAATTTTATTTTTTTCAAATCTTTTGCGTTCGCTCGCAAAACTTTTGCGTTCCCCCGAGAAACTTTGCGTTCCCACGCAAAACTTTTGCGTTCCCTCGCAAAGATATTTGCGTTCCCACGCAAAACTTTTGCGTTCCCCCGAGAAACTTTGCGTTCCCACGCAAAACTTTTGCGTTCCCTCGCAAAGATATTTGCGTTCCCACGCAAAACCTGTTTACAGCTCGGACAGACACGTCCTGTTAAATGTCCCGCTGGCAGTGTTTCAGAGCTCCGTACGTTAATGGAGCGTTTCATAGTGTTTGAACTTGGACTCAATTTCAAATATAAAGAAATGCGGTCAGTGCTATAACTCAAGGAGTTCAGTGAAGTTGGCAATATTCACATAGGCTATTCGAACTTCCCTATTCTTGAGCTAAACGTTGTTAAAACACAAACGACACCTATTTACAATCCCAGTAACCTAGACAACGAGCTACAACCCAATTCTCATCAAAACGAGCTTTATAATAGGCTATTAATTTGTCTCTAACCAGACGAATGAGAGACAAGTCCAAATAAGGGGCGGTCTATAAAGTGCAAATCCCAAAACCCTTCTGCACATTTTATATTATTAAACATATTCAATAGCTTCACTGTGACGCACTGTACTGTCACCAAATTCAGTTCACACATGCTCTCCTGCTGGTTATACTACATTACTTAGTTTGATAAAAATATTAAAAAAGTGTAATTTTTAAGATTCTTTTTGAAATAAAATCAATAACTTCACCCTTTTTAGAAAAATTATTAAATAACTTCACACTGTTATACAGGTTAATGCCATCAAATCCAGTAAGCAAATATAATGCAAAAGCTGTGTAGAGTACCAATATAATTTGTGTAAAGAATAGGCCTACTTATTTTTTATGTGCAATTACTTCCCAAACTAAGTGTTGTAGGCCTATAACCAACATTAGAGCAGTGATATGTGAACTATTTGGTGTGTTACAGTGAAGTTATTGATTATTTTTCATAATAAGCGGGACATTAAACAGGACGTGTCTGTCCGAGCTCAAAACAGGTTTTGCGTGGGAACGCAAATATCTTTGCGAGGGAACGCAAAAGTTTTGCATGGGAACGCAAATAACTTTGCGAGGGAACGCAAACGTTTTGCGTGGGAACGCAAAGTTTTTCGGGGGAACGCAAACGTTTTGCGTGGGAACGCAAAAGATTTGAAAAAAATGTATTCTCCCAACCTAAAAATATTTCCACCACCACGTCCCTTTAGGGGCTCCGTACTATTCATCAAAGACTCCTGGGAAAAATGTCACAGTTTCCACACATTAAGCAGCACAACATTGTTTTTAACATTGATCATAAATAGAAATGTTTCTTGAGGACCAAATCAGCATATTAGAATGATTTCTGAAGGATCATGTGACACTGAAGACTGGAGTAATGATGCTGAAATTGCAGCTTTGCATCACAGGAATGAATTAGATTTTAAAATATATTAATATGCAAAACAGGTATTTAAAAATTTAACAATATTTTATGCATTTTTGATAAAGCAGCCTTTGGTGAGTACAAGAGACTCTTACCAACATCAAACTTTTCAAAGATAGTGTACTTGGATAGATAGATAGTACAGTAATAAAGGGGGAAATACTTTTTAAAACATTTTTAAAAATACTACCACTATTTTCTATTGCTTAATGTAATTTTGCTACCTTTTCAATTTCAAAATACCTATATAAAACATATAAAAGTACGGTGAAAATCAATATTTTTGATAATAAAGTATGTGAAAGTATTAAATGCATTGCTTACAAGATATATTTAGTAGCTGATTATATACTGCCGATTTTGATTAGCCTAGTTATTAGTCACAGTCCATCCCTACAAGATTGATCACGATTAGGCACAGTGACCACAGTTGACTGCATGACTTCATCACAAAGGGTGTGTTAAATTGTCATTGACCAGCAAGTCCTAAGGGGACGACCTGAACGATAAATTCAGGTCTTCTCATTTAGTTTCCGTTCACTGGCCTACTGAAAGGAAACCAGACCACGGGTTGTTAGTGTTACAAACAGTCACCCATTCCAAGCAGAGGATGGGGAGCTCAAGGGGTGATATTTTAAGGGTGAGAGTGAGTCTTGTGACACGAGTGATAGAGAGCATATTCAATGCGAGGCAGCAACTCGACTGGGGCTGTAGTGGGGATGTCGAGATATAAGAGCACAGAGGCCGATGCAGGCGTGTGTGTATACGAGTTAATATGGCCTGTGGGGATGATGAAACAGCTCAGACGTGTATTGTGCTTATGTGAGAGTGAGGATGGGCTCACTCGACTGCATAATTGAGTGGGATCTCAGCCAGCCCCTTAGTGCAGCCGTTCCCTTTTAGCTTCACTTCATTTTCTGCATTTCTTTGATATCTAAAACTGTGACTTTTGCTCGCATGGAAAGCCTGAGTGGAGATGACTGAGACTATGCCATAAAGAGTTAAAAGTCCTCCCCTTTTGGTGTCAAAAGAATAGGTCGTCCTAACGTTGCTCCAAATCTGTATGAATTATCCAAGTAACTAAAATGAGAAATACTGCACAATATCCAAACTGCTCTTTTCTATGAAAGAAAACAATGACCAGAGGCTGTAACGCTCAAATAAAATAAAATAAAAGAATTTAAAAAAATCATAAAAAGGGAAACATAATAATAAATCGCATGCTATCGCACAATAACAGTGATAACCGGTGTCTCAGCGAGGATCAGTTTGCAGTAAATACTACTCCTCACATATTCATCTGCTCTGAGTTTGGGTTGCTTATAACATCCATATGGGAATGCAACATGTGCCACACAAAAGCATTTATAAACCTGTTGCCAACTAAGTTAAAGCTTTAAGTTCTTAGGTTTTCAGACAAAATTAAAGCTTGTGTATTTAACATTTAAAAATGGAGAAATAATGACATAGTATTTAAATACATTGAATATTAGCGATATTACCGTGATATCTTTTCTGACGATAGAAAATTAGTGAATCGTGTAGGTTGCGATTAAACATTAAAAGTTTTACTTTATTTAGACAGTAAGCCAGTTTCACTCCACTTTTCATCTTATGACTATGGGTGCTGTTAAAGGGTTCATGACATGAGAAATCTAAATCTTTTGACATTAGGTCTTTGTACCATTAAAACATCCTGCAAGTTTCAAGTTTTTGAAACGGAAATCAAATGGTACGTTTGGATATTGTGAGATCTGTGATGTCCCATGGACAAATATATTTGCATATGAATGCCTCCAGAGCAAGACATCAATGATTAGCCTAGTTGTTGACAGAGGTGTAAAGAGTACTTGAAAAATACCATACTTGGGTAAAAGTACTTGTTCCTTGCCTCCTTGCAGTGCATTTAGAGAATTGAGAGGTCCTTCAAGATGGCTTTCTTTGATTGGTTTCCAGGTCACAGGCTGGAGGATGGAGGAGCAAGGAAACGGGGTTAGCATTAATTTGAGTATTGAGAAGCACCCAAAGAATAATTGCATTACTCATCACAAATGTATTGGAGTAAAGAATACATACACTTGTTGAAAAAAGTAAGAGTAAAAGTTGTAATATATTTGATACTCATAAAACTACAAAGTAGCCAAAAAGATACTAAAGTAACAATAACTAATTACATTTACTCAAATATTTTACACCACTGGTTGTCATGCATCAGTGCACCATAGGTCCAGCCCACTGGGACTCAGTCAAATGTAAATAGTACCCATTATATACGGTGGGGAGAACAAGTATTTGATACACTGCCGATTTTGCAGGTTTTCCTACTTACAAAGCATGTAGAAATCTGTAATTTTTATCATAGGTACACTTCAACTGTGAGTGACGGAATCTAAAACAAAAATCCAGAAAATCACATTGTATGATTTTTAAGTAAATAATTAGCATTTTATTGCATGACATAAGTATTTGATACATCAGAAAAGCAGAACTTAATATTTGGTACAGAAACCTTTGTTTGCTCTTACTGAGGGAAGGAGATGGTGGGCAAGATCTCACGATACATGGCCCCATCCATCCTCCCCTCAATACGGTGCAGTCGTCCTGTCCCCTTTGCAGAAAAGCATCCCCAAAGAATGATTTTCCACCTCCATGCTTCACGGTTGGGATGGTGTTCTTGGGGTTGTACTCATCCTTCTTTTTCCTCCAAACACGGCGAGTGGAGTTTAGACCAAAAAGCTCTATTTTTGTCTCATCACACCACATGACCTTCTCCCATTCCTCCTCTGGATCATCCAGATGGTCATTGGCAAACTTCAGATGGGCCTGGACATGCGCTGGCTTGAGCAGGGGGACCTTGCGTGCGCTGCAGGATTTTAATCCATGACGGCGTAGTGTGTTACTAATGGTTTTCTTTGAGACTGTGGTCCCAGCTCTCTCCAGGTCATTGACCAGGTCCTGCCGTGTAGTTCTGGGCTGATCCCTCACCTTCCTCATGATCATTGATGCCCCACGAGGTGAGATCTTGCATGGTGCCCTAGACCGAGGGAGATTGACCGTCATCTTGAACTTCTTCCATTTTCGAATAATTGCGCTAATAGTTCTAATAGTTGTTGCCTCTCACCAAGCTCTTGCCTATTGTCCTGTAGCCCATAACAGCTTTGTGCAGGTCTACAATTTTATCCGTGATGTCCTTACACAGCTCTCTGGTATTGGCCATTGTGGAGAGGTTGGAGTCTGTTTGATTGAGTGTGTGGACAGGTGTCTTTTATACGAGTAACAAGTTCAAACAGGTGCAGTTAATACAGGTAATGAGTGGAGAACAGGAGGGCTTCTTAAAGAAAAACTAACAGGTCTGTGAGAGCCGGAATTCTTACTGGTTGGTAGCTGATCAAATACTTATGTCATGCAATAAAATGCAAATTAATTATTTAAAAATCATACAATGTGATTTTCTGGATTTTTGTTTTAGATTCCGTCTCTCACAGTTGAAATGTACCTATGATAAAAATTGCAGACCTCTACATGCTTTGTAAGTAGGAAAACCTGCCAAATCTGCAGTGTATCAAATACTTGTTCTCCCCACTGTATATTATATTATATTTTGTTAAAAGGAGAAGCAGCCAAGTTTTTTGTGCAAAAAAACTTCAATAACAATATTAGTGAACCTCAAGAGACGTATTAAAATAAAAAAGATGTGGAATGTGTTTAATGGTATTTTTTGTCAAAACTTTTAGATGGATAGAACTTCAGAACATCCCTAGTCTGAATTTTCATGTAAGGAAAGAAAAGTTACAAAGTTACATAAAGTATTATCCGTCCATCTAGTCAGTGACAGAATCTGTCATAGGCAACACACAAACTCTCACATGAGCAGTGAGATAAGTGAAATAAAATAAAATACAACCAAATAAGCCATCATTACTGACATACAGATTTTCAAAACAAATGAGTTTCAAACTCACAACCTCTTGGAAACTAAGCAAAAAAAACTTCCTCTGAGACACACTACAGCATCACTACTTAAAGCCACATGCAACCCGATGTCATGGGAAAGCGCAACTATTTTACGGATTGCCGATTTCGTCAAAACTTTTGTGAATTGATTGTATGAAACATGATTTGTATTAAAAAAGGTAACATAAAGCTCCCCCCTAAACCTAAAGGCCCCAAAATACTCAGAGAAGTTCTTTTTTGTTCTTCGCTTAGGGGTGAAAACGAAGTTCGAAATACGTGACCAACGATATATTTTTAGAGAACATCCGAAGCCGCCCACAGTGCTGAGAGCGAAGTTTAGATGAATCTGTAAATATGTAAATATGTGCTACGTTCTTTCCTCTCAATAACAAAATAAACAAACAACAAAATTGAGAAAACAGCAAGAAATTTTTAATAAAGCATAAGAAAAACATCTGATCATAGCATCGTGGATATTAGGGATGTCAACGATTAATCGACGATCGATTAATTGTCGATAATACATTTAATCGATACAACTTATCGATCATCGATTAAGCAGGTCTTCATGCGCGTGCGTGCTGCTCAACCGCGAAACATCAAAGCGAGCGCGCCGGAGTTATGTTTGGGACCATTTTACACCTTCATCATGACTATAAGTTTGCGTGTGCATTCGCAGCCTTTTGTTTTGTGCAAATGTAAGTTGTAATACTGTTTATTTTCTTTAGGCCTATCTATATGTGATTTATCTCATATTGGATGCATTTGGTTAAGAATTAACTCTGTAGTAAAGCGTCAGCTTCAGCGCGCGCAGCTCAAACGGCAGTGCACGACTAATAATGACTATTGGGACTGTAATAACATTATAAAGAGAACAATATTGTAATAAAACATTGTGAATTATTTGGGTTTAGTTGCCATGTCGCGTTGCTCCAGGAAGACCGCGTCCACAACATGAGTAGTTCTGAATGAATGGCACGTAACTTAGTTCAAGTTCACTTGTGCATGAATTTGCGTCATTTTGTGCAGATATAATTTGTAATATGATGTTTATTTTGAATATATCTGATTAATCTCATATAGGATGCGTTTCTTTTAGATAAATAACGTGCTATCAAAGTGCTCCAGTTTAACGGTAGCAGATTCATTCAGCGCGTCCACAACAGTCACACATTCTAAGCGCATATGAGGCGGCGTTGGTGACAGTTGTATTAGAGTTATATTTGATTATTAAATAATTAATTGAATTATCAATCACATCGAAACATTTTACAATCCTACTAGCCCTTTATTTATATTTAAAACCATTCTAATTGATTTGGTGAGGAACATAGCGTTTTGAGCAGCATTTGCAGACCCTGTCATGCTGTCATAGCCACTGCAGACGCATATCGCAGTATTAAGGCTAACGATTAATCGATTAATTGATCGTTAATTTAAATGACGATCGATCATGGGAATTTGTGAAAATTGACATCCCTAGTGGATATGTTTGCACGAGCTCTGCAATTCGACATTCTAGTAGTCACATCACGTATATATATTTATATAACCACCTTTACCATATTAAACATAAAAAAACAGTGTCAGTGTCTCATTTCATCAGAAGTACAACTTCATTTCAATTATAAAGCAGCTCACTAGTGTGTTCATGTTTTCATTCATGGACGTCTGACCTCGATGGACAGAAAAGATTTCCACATGAAAGGCGGAGCCTCCGCGCGCAAACGGATCGCCATGGACCAATGGGAGTACAAATGTGTTTACCAGCCATAGCAAACTTTTTCGAACTCCCAAAACGAACTTCGTTTTGGCCTGACTTTGTTCGAAATGACGTTACTGCACTTTGTTCTTCGATTTTGCTTGAAGTATATCGGGGCCTTAACCTTTGTGATTTTAGGGGTGATTCATGGGAGTATGGCAAAGTACACATTTGCAAGTACCTGTACACAAAATACTCCTATGAATACTCCTGAGTCCTGTGATCTTATAATCAATCACTGCTGTGGTGGAGGGACCAGTCTCGAGCTGTCGGCCGACATGGTTTGCCTTCAGGGAGGGTGTGAAGCGAAACTGGTGTGACATAGTGATTGATGCTCCCAATCTGTCTTCATCACGCACAGTTCGACATGACTGTCACTCTGCGGTGGTCGCGCTCCCATTAGCTCTGGATGCTGTGATGTGGACAGGGAGATGGGATAGATGAGGAAGAAGACAAAAAGAGAGAGCAAAGAGGTGGTTAATGTGTATCTGAAACAAGAAGTTGGGGCGGGACTTACCAAGGGAACTGTTTAAATAGTCAGTAGCCTTTAGTTTGTGTTACAGCCCGGCAAAACCATTGTTTGCTACCCGCTATTGCTAGTTAGAGGCAGGATGTATTAATAATTAAATGGGAGGAGACATTATTCCAAAGAGCATTTTATTGGACAAAAAAAAAAAGATGCACACGCCCCTGCAGACAAGATGAGTCATGAGTACTTTGGTTTGTTTTCCTGAAAGAGAAACACTGCATTTTGAAGGGATACCCACACACACACACACAAAAAACTTATTTAGCCACCCTCATGTTGTTCCAAACATGTATCTCTTTATTTATTTTGTGGAATATGTAAGCTTAACAATTTAATGCTACATGTTTTAAGAAAATATTTTTTTCTATGAATATATATTTTAATATATTTTAAAATGCAATTTATTCCTGTGATGCCAAAGCTGAATTTTCAGCATCATTACTCCAGTCTTCAGTGTCACATGATCCTTCAGAAATCAAGGAAATGCTGAATTTCTGCTCAAGAAACATTTCTTATTATTATCAATGTTGAAAACAGTTATGCTGCTTAACAGCTTTGTGACAGTTTTTTTTATAGTTTTTATTATTATTAGAAAGTTTGTCAGTCTAAAATAAAATATATTTTTTTACAGGCATCCTATGTGTGAACTGACTGCTACTTGTATATATTTTGGTCATTTTATTTTTTTAAATACAATCTTACCATTACATCAAAGCAAAATCATGAGGTTTCTGCTCTCTTAATGGGACTCTTAAATGCTTGATCTGCAAGGAGAAAACTGCAGTTCTCAAGGAACACAATCTCAGACATCATTAGTCCACTAAATATGCAGAGTATGCAGGTTTGAGGGTGAGATGAGCCTTTATATAGTTAAAATTCTTGGGTTTTTAAAAACAGTTTTTCTGTAAGGACCACTATCGTCAAATACAATTGACAATTAGCATACAGTTAGGATTGGGCCGCGGTTGGTTCTGTTTTGGGCAATAACTCCCTGCGGATCCATGCAGCCTAGCATAGATAAGAGCAGGGAGTACAGCAATAACCGCCCTTAGGGTAAACAGAACAGAACCAACATGAGTGTATTGGAGATATCATTAATTCAAGATTTTAAAGTACAACATAATTTGAGAATTTATTCTGATTCAAGGGAAATCAGAATGCCATACTGACTGGACGAGAGGAGGAGCTGGGGATGGAGGAGGGTAATTAGCTCCTGAGAAACGTGATAGCTGCTGATAATACTGAAGGAGCTTATATATGTATACAGTGATAGGTGTCGTATTCCAATAGGTAGACGTGTATCAGCTGAGAGTCAGCTGATGCGAGCTTGACTAACATGACCTGCCAGAACTGACCCTACGCTTAATTTCTGTCAGAACCACTATCGTCAAATATGATTGACAATTAGCATACAGTTAGGATTGGTGGTATGGTTCTGTTCTGGGCAATAACTCCGTGCGCATGCTTGCAGCCTAGCATGGATAAGAGCAGGGAGAGCAGCAATAACCCCCCCAAAACAAAAACATTTGTTATTGCAGGAGTATCCGAGGCTCGTGTAAAGGATCGATGTCTTCTGAGAGGGGGAGGGGAGCAGCAGCTCATTTGCATTTAAAGGGACACACAAAAACGGTTTGTTTTCATTTACACCCAAAAGAGGCAAATTTGACAAGCTATAATAAATGATCAGGGGGGTATTTTGAGCTGAAATTTCACAGACACATTCTGGGGACACCATAGATTTATATTACATCTTTAAAAGGGGGCATAATATGTCACCTTTAATGTAAATGGCTCCAAAGTCAATCGATATGGACTAAAATCCACAAAACTTTGATTCTGAATTCAGGACGCTTTAAACTTCTGACTAGCAGTAAGAGATAGGCCGCAAGAAAGAAGCTTGTTTTGTGTCCTGTCAGACATCTATTCACAATGTTTCTTGCATTTTGAAAGTACCGCTAAACTCGCTGACAGAAGACTGTTAATTACCGAAAAAGAGCAGTAGTTCTGAATGTTGGCTCGACATTCTGAGCCGCTCCGCCAGAGTCTTCATCTACGTGTCCCCCTGAAGAGAGAATTAGTCATACTGTCTACCTCTCTCCAATTTTACAGTCTTGTTTTCCAAGGAAAGAAAGCTTCAACCGCATACCTTGCATCTGTCAGAGAAGAATCAGCAACTAAACAAAACAACAACAGCAACTTGAAAAGGTCAGTGCTCACATAAAAAAAAGACCTTGTCCCTCGCTCCTATCGCTCTGGTTTCCCATCATGCATTACACAAAACACATCACTAAAGGTTAGGCTGAGTGCTAATACGTTTCCTTGAATGAGCAGAGACAAAGGTTAGAATGAGTCCTCCCAGTTGCAGGTTGTTGATGCATGCAGCAGCATATAATGAACGCTTATCTGAATCCAGCAGTCAAGCTGCAGTCATAGCTTACGGCAAGTCAACCCGGTAGTTCAAGTTCCTTGCATACAACCAAACTAATGATCAATAAACATCTGCTTATAGTTTCTTCTTCTTTGAAGACCTTTGTATCTTCTGTGGAAGTGAGACGGCTAGGGGTCATAGGTCACGGGATTATCCTTCTGATTTCTCAGTAGTGTCATTACATGTCAAATCAACGAAATTTCAGAAACTTCCCCAGCTCAAATTTTTTATTTTACTCATATTTTTTCTGAAGAAAAACAAACATAAATCGTGATGAAAGCCAAAATATTAAATGTAATGGCTTAACAAAAACGTTTATTATGGTTTTAGTTTTAGTTTACGATAATAACCCCAGCCTACACTCATATGTATTCACGCTGTATAAGAAAATGTTACTTTTTATTAGATGGTTACACTACATGACATTTTTAGAGACATTAAATGTTATTCAGTATGAACTGAAACCAAATATGAAACCAAAATGCATACAAAAGAGTAGACTACATATGAATTTGAAACATTTTGGAAAAAAGAAATTTAATCGTCTCTTATGGGTCATTGACCTATACTGTCGTTATTTACAGCGGCTCATCAAATCATATTTCAGAGTCTGAACTAAATAGTTTTTTTTTTTTGTGCTATTGCATTATGTCTACTTTGAAAGCACAGACGTATGTTAAATAGCAAAAAGGAAGTTTCACTGTATTGTAATCAATCTTCTGTACAAACACAGATGATATATAAAAGGACGGTTGTTGATCTGTCATCAGAAATCTGTGTATCCGTCAAAGCTCAAGCATCTCTAAAAATAGATCAAATTATGATTAAGTCTAAACAGATGCTACTTTCTTCAAAACACCCACTTAAATGAATTCCTCCACACTGCTAATTACTGCAAAATGTTGACTTGCAAACACTTCCAAACTCGCAATCTTATATTTATATTTAACCCGACAATATATAACTTGCAACACGTTTTCAGTGTCTATTGCTATGAGAAATAAGGAGGTGGCAAAAACCTTATTTCTGAGATGGATGCGCAAAACTTACATATGTCTTGCATCTGACAGCACGACCAATTTTGAATGTGGTGGTGCAACCCCTCTGTTTCCATTATCATATCTTTGCAGAAAAACTTCTTGTACACAATTTACTACATGCCTTCTGTTGTCTGATTTATAGTTTCAAAAAATGTACAATTCTGAAAAATGTAAGATTTAAGTCTGATATAATTTATTAATCTGGTTGATAATTCTAAAAACATTACCCTTCCTGTCATGGTATGTGTCTTTTTGCTGTAAAAAAAAAAAAAAAAAACCTTTTTTAAAATAAACGCATGAATAATTTTTATATTGTTATTACTATTTTATGAACATCTACTAAAATGAAGCAACTTGGTTTACTTTATTATCCATACATAATTTGTAATTTAAAATGTGCACTGCCTTTCAAAAGTTTGGGATCAGTAAGATTCTTTTAATGTTTTTAAAAGAAGTATCTTCTGCTTACCAAGGCTGCATTTATTTGATAAAAAATACAGTAAAAACTGTAATACTGTGAAACATTACTACAATTTAAAATAACTTTACCATTTGATATAAATTTTAAAATGTGATTTATTTCTGTTTACAAAGCTGAATTTTCAGCACTGCAGTCTTCAGGGTCACGTGATCCTTTTAAGAAAGTTATTATTTGTACTGTAAATTTCTCATTTATCAATGTAGTGCACTGCATTATTCATATGCATTTTATATATAATCTGCTATACTGATGTACAAATCTAATTGATTTACATCACAAACGATTAAAATGTCATCTTACTTTTTTTGGCCATATAAACAACATCTGCAATAAATTGCATATTTTTTGCATATTCAGTTTAAGCAATTAAATACAATTGAGATACCTTGAGCGTGAGCTCCATATGGTCACTATATCATATCTTGGCCATAAATGTATCAAGTATGTTACAAAACATAAAACACACTGCAAACTCCCCCCTCCCTTTTATATTTTGTTAAAGGTTAAATAAACTCTTCAATTAAAAATAAAATAAAGAAATGTTAGCCTTTTACAGGGTTAAATAAAATATTTTTATTTACGTTTTTTCTAAGAATTAAAAATAATAAAAGATTATGCCAAACAAAAGAATTTAAACCTTTTTAAAGAGGCCTTTATTCTCCATTATATCAAAAATGTTGTAACACCATTTTTAACTTAATACCTCTAAAAAATATAAAAATGTATTTTAATTCAGAAATCAGAAACATGCTCATCATAGTAGAAGTGTATTCAAGTCATTGTATGTGAATTTTTGAATAACTATACTTATACATGTCATTGACCCATATTCTATTCTATTCTCTTTCCAATCCATATTTACGTACACATACAAACATCAAAGTGTACAACTGAGCGGGTTTTTAATTCCTACCCTTCACGTTACATTTCCCCAGTGCCGCGACACAACCGAGCGTGCTAAACTTGAAATTGCATCCTCACTCGGGTGAGGTCAGAGGTCACCACCTCACCGATTTTCTTTGCATTTCAGAAGCGAGATGAAGGGAGAAGTGTAGCAGAGTCGCCAGGATTCTCCCCGGCCTGCTTCTCTCCCATTACCC
The DNA here is from genome assembly GCA_900092035.1 of Leuciscus waleckii. Classification (NCBI taxonomy): domain Eukaryota; kingdom Metazoa; phylum Chordata; class Actinopteri; order Cypriniformes; family Leuciscidae; genus Leuciscus; species Leuciscus waleckii. The sequence goes on along the minus strand of FLSR01004866.1, from coordinate 17,563,599 downwards.
AGAGACCCTGGACAACCAACACTTCAACCTCCTGGTATTTTCGCTTCTTCGGACATCGAACTCCTTCAGTGACAGTGCATCATCTATGATGTGATGATTCACGACCGCCCACCTCTGCGTTAACACCTCACGATCATTGCCGCATGTAAATGCGCACATTTAGTAAACGTCTCCCCTACAATTAAAAGAGACGAAAGGAGGATATATTCAACATGTTGAATACTGTACCTGTCAAGACTCTGAAATTACACTCACCCCCTGAAGCAAACCGGAAAGCCTGACAGATGGAGCTGTCTCCCTCTCTGCATATATAGTCACAGCTAATGAGCAAATGAGCCGTACAGACAAAAAAAAACTGTTCTGTGCAGATAGGTGAGGAGGACCATCATAATGGACAACCTGAAGTGCACTCCAAACTTTAGTTGAACAAAATTGTAAATGCCCTCAAACTGTTTTGTAGCTTGTGTTGATTTTAGCCACTATATGCAAGTAATAAATCTCTGTCATCTGAAAAGGTGTTGTTTCTTTTTGCTTCCTGCACAGGGTCATGACTTCCCTTGTTTGAAGTTTTAAAGGAATGAATTGAGAAGCAAAGAAGTGTTGTAGGTAGGGGAGACGGGGGAATATAGTAAAACATCTTGTTTCAACTCTGTATATGTTATTTTTGTCCACTTTGGAATCTTAGATTCCCATATTTCTGTGCTGCAAATTAGTTTAGAAATCAGCTTTCGCCCTAAATTATGTTTTATTAACAAATTTCGGGAGGAGCACGTTCAGATAATTAAAGGAACACTCCACCGTTTTTTGAAATAGGGCTTATTCACATTCTTTCATACATTTAGATAGGTGGGCAAATGCATTTTTGTCTCAGTGCATGCATTGTTTTAGTTTGACAGGGTCGGCGCTAGCTTAGCTTAGCACAATGAATGGAATCCTTTGTTGCCAGCTAGCATGTCCTGAGTAAAAGTGATATAAAAAATGTAAAAAACCCACCTAATTACTTCTTGTGGCCTGCGTATTCACAACAAGTACAAATAGCGATGCAGATTAACACTAGACGATCTCCTATGCAGATATTGACTTGGGACTATATTAGGGGGAAGCACAGGTGAAGCACTGCTACTTGGGCGCAGAGATATCACGCCCAAGTAGCAGTGCTTCGCCTGTGCTTCCCCCTAATATAGTCCCAAGTCAAAATCTGCATAGGAAATCGTCTAGTGTTAATCTGCATCACTATTTGTACTTGTTGTGAATACGCAGGCCACAAGAAGTAATTAGGTGGGTTTTTTAAATTTTTTATATCGCGGGATTGCGGGTATTGCGCATCATTTTTATCATTCCCGCAGGTCTCCCACTTATAATGCGGGAAATTCCCGCAAACACTGATTCACTTAAGCATGTAGGTTGTATTGGTAAATTAATCCACACAGATTATACAATCAAATCAGTCATTTTAAAACTGTCAGCGAGACGCAATTTCACAAACAGCGCGAGTGATTCAGCGCTAGTGTTGTCACGATACCAAAATTATTGTTTCGATACCGATACCAAGTCAAGTATTGCGATTTCGATACTTTTTCGATACTTTTCCTGAAAAGGGAGAAACACTCTCAAATATCATTGCTGTGCTTTATTTTAAAACCGGGACAACATACTAATCATATAACACACTAATATGAACATATGAACAGCAGATATATTAAACATTTGAACAAAATATGAAATATAAAAATATAAAAAATAAATTAGAGCAATGACATTCAAGGTAAATTTTTTTTATAAATTTAGCAGCATTATCTCATTTATCATAAGAAACATAAGAGCTTTATCTTGATTCTGAACTTTGAATAAAAATATGAACAGCGATTATATTAAACAATGTTTAATATTGGTAACATATGATAAGCCTCATTGGTGATATATTTGACATGTGGGGAGAGAGTTGTGGAAGGCCTATACTTCATGTTAAACATAAATATATAGCAGCAAAGACAACGTCGGCAGTGTTGACGGCAAAATAGGCTACAGAATAATTCGTTCTGTATTGAGAGGTGCAATATTTGAAAATCGATAATATATTTTTTAATTACATTTATATTGTAATGTCAAAACTTCCAAACATCAAAATGTCATTTATTAATATGTATTCGTGTCAAAATGACATAGAAACATCTTTTCCTATTCTATTTTGCCTGGAAACGCTTCCAACACGCTTGCGTGTCGCGTGAAATAGGCGTCGGTTCTATTTCTAGCATACACGTGTTTTCCGCGCGTCTCGAGCTGCGCCCAGACGCTTGTCACGCAGGCAGTTAACATGGGAGCTGAAATAAAAACGGACACGACACGCAGTGTGTCGCCGGCCGTACAAATCTGGAACGCGGTCATTCTTAGAAGTATCGATACTAATAAATTAAGGAATCATGACGTTTTTCATTTCCGATTTACTTTTGAAGTATCGGTGCACCGTGCAACAGAGCAAGGTAGGCAACGTACTTCCATATGTTACTCCTCGCGTCATCTTTTTCTAAGAGTCGTGGACCACTTGTGCTCGCATATGCAGCCATCTCGCTGTAGTGTTTTGTCACATGACACTGACAGCGGCAGGTTCTTTGCTGCGTGCGTCAGGAAAAAAACACAGACGTCCATAGGGAGGCGTTTTTTAATTATCGATACTGATAAATTTAGGTATCGTGACGTTTTTAATTTCAGAGTATCGCGATACTTTTGAAGTATCGGTACACCGTGCAACACTAATACATACATATGTTTGATGAGGTTTGATGAGCATAAGAGACTTCTTTAAAAAAATAAATTTAAAAAACGATATCGGCTAAAAGTTTGAAAACATTATTATTTCCAAACATAAAAGTTTGGAAGCATTTGGAAACATTACTATGTTTTAGGGCTGGACCGAATACCATTTTTTGAGCTTCGAAGCTTCGGTAGTAATGAACATCGAATATTCAAAGCTTCGGAGAGAGGGTGCTGAACATATTCTTCTCTCTAATAAGAGCAGGAATCTCTATGTGTCGGTATGTCCGTTTGCATAGGGCTGGGCGATAAAACGGTATCGGTTTTTATCGACGGTACACCATTGTCGGTAACAATATGAAAAATGTTCGATATGGCGCTCAATATTTTCATTCAAATGCACGCGCGACCACCACAACGTTGCCCAACATCAAATGGCAAGCGCAATGAAAGCGGAACGAAACTGCGTTATTTTGTGCGTCACGGACCGTTTATCAGTT
>FLSR01004866.1:17535331-17555445 GCA_900092035.1 Leuciscus waleckii | reverse complement strand
CTCGATTAGTCTTGACAGTGATTATACAGTTTTAAATGGATATTTTTCTTCGCTTCAGAAGGCATTTATTAACGCACTGGAGTCGTATGGATATGGATTACTTGTATGATGGATGGAGCTTCAAAATCTCTGTTACCATTCACTGCCATTATAAAGATATTTTTTTTAATATAACTGTAATTGTGTGTGGTTGAAAGGAAGTCAAATACACCTAGGATGGCTTGAGGGTGAGTATATTATTGGATAATGTTTATTTTTAGGTGAACTATCCCTTAAGTAGCCTACAAGACATCTTCAGGCTGACCGCGGTCTTCACACGAGCATAAACTGCGCATGCTCCTTGAATTTGCGAACAGGCCACGCCTATCAAGTTCCGACCTGAAACGCAACCAAATCTGCAACAACATTTCTGAATAAACTCGACATTATGGCGCAGAATATGATGCTTTACTGGGGCTCCGGCTCTCCGCCGTGCTGGAGGGTCATGATCGCGCTGGAGGAGAAGAAACTGCAGGGATACAAACACAAACATTTGTCGTTTGACAAGAAAGAGCACCAGTGTGCAGAAGTGAAGGCTCTCAATCCCAGAGTTCAGGTGCGTCTCAGACACACGCCTGTGGAGTGGGGTTTCTGCTGACTGCATTACGTGTTTACTGCAAATGCAACTTTAATAAAGAGACACGACATTTACGAAGTTTTTTTTTAAATTAATTTATATTTATTTTTTAACATTGCACATTTATTTATTTTGCAGCTTCCAACTTTCAAGCACGGAGACCTCATCGTGAACGAGTCTTTCGCCGCGTGTCTGTATCTGGAGGTAAATCAGTGTCATAAACAGAAGGCGTGGCGAGAATCCAGCGGTCCTTAAGCGTTCGTACAAATACAGATCTGTACCTAATTTAAACAAACACAATCCAAAAGTGTTATAATTCTTGTGAATAAGAAAATAGGATGCTGAGGAAGAGAGGGGGATGGGGATATTTACCTGCCAAATGCGGGAAATTAAGCGTGACTGAACTCAAAATAAATTACTAAAAAGTCAAAGTTATGATATACAAGTCATAATTATGCTGACATATTAAATCATAATTGAAATAAAAGGTAGAAATCATAACATATTAATTCATTTTGACTTTGTTATAATTTTGGCTGTTAAAGGTTGTATCAGCAATTTCAGGCCCAAACATAAATTATGTTCAAAAATGGTCAAAAACCCTCGTCTTTGTAGGCAGCCTAGGCTATGAGATCTGCACACAAAAACAATTGGTTTCACCAACCACTCAAAACCAAAATAAATAGTGTTCACCAATCACCGACAGGAATGGGTGTTGTGAGGATTTCGCATGCAGCCGTGCACGAGCGTAAAACCTCACAACACCCATCCCTGTCGGTGATTGGTTGGAACACTATTTATTTTGGTTGGTGAAACCAATTGTTTTTGTGTGCAGATCTCAGAGGCTGCCTACAGAGACGCGTGTTTTTGACGGCCTGCTTATGGGGCGGGCAGCTAGCGGATCGTTAGGAAAGATTAGATGATTATGACCTTTAAAGATTATGACCTTTAATGTCATAATTATTACCCAGAGAGCAACATAGTGTTGGCCCAGATCCGGCCCCCATCTGAGCCGTGTGGAATGCACGTGTTCCGGATCTGGGCTATGTTGCTGTCTGGAGAGTTTTTGTCAATTTCAACTTTTTGTCATTATTATGAAAATGTAAATCAAAGTTAAATTAATTAGTATATCATAATTTTGACTTTTTTTATGTCATAATTATGACTTACAAAAGCATGTTTTTTTTCTTATGTGGCGAAAATGGGCTTTCATACTGTACAGTTAAAAGACGTTACCAAAAAAAATTTGTATTTCAGTATTGCATATATTCATAAAACATTTGAATAGGGACAAACAAAATATATGACCCAACAAAAATCAGTGATTAATGTGTCCTTCGATTTTATACAAACACAGAACACTGCTGTGGAGAGTTTCATTAAAGTCCCCCTGTGGTGAAAATCTAGGTTTTAATGTTGTTTTTATGTCTATGTGGTGTTTTTAATATGCTTTAAGACAAACCATGTGTAAATTCATAAGTCGACAGCATTGCTGAGTATTTTCTCCTTAAAACTGCAGTGAACCAAAGACAGTCTCAAAAACACGCTTTGAAATTGCTGGTGTTTCTGACGTCACAAACTACCTTGTAACCAATCAGATCAACGTGTGATCGTCAACCAGTGGATCTCTGAGCTGAGTGAGTGAGTGGAGGCAGGGCTAATTTGCACATTCATAGAACAGTGCATACTAAATGAGTTATGTGAATCAACAGTCTCATATGTCTATTTATTTTTAATATAGGCATACTATTAATTTATTGTTCTATTTTATTTATCATTTAGGTAAGGGACCTGGGTAATGGATAGGGGGCGCTGGCCCAAAAAAGGTTGAGAACCACTGACTCAGATCTTACCTCATCCGGTTCAAAAATAGTAATTAATGTAGTTTATTCGCTGTCATCGTCCTCCTATCACATGCTCTCTTTGCTCACGGTTTGCATTAAGAAAACAAACGTGTCGTTATGGTTCTTGCACTCGATGATGTCCAACAGCGCTTTAAGTGGTTAGCAGTTTCACTCTGAGCGGACGACGGTCAGCCTTATTCTGTGTTGAACTATTGTGTGTGCAGACGACGTGGCCTTCTACGAGTGGTACATCCCTGAGGGAGAGCGACACGAATCGGCCCTGAAGAGGAATAAAGAGAATCTCGTCACCGAACTCAAACTGTGGGACGGATACTTGGAGAAGGTTGTGTTTTAACAGGGATTCTCCGATTGATCAGTATCGGCCGATAATCGAATTCTCTGACTAGATCGCTAGTAGCGCTGCCCTCGACTAAAGATTTTTCTAGTCGACTGTTAGTCATTAATTTAAGCGATTAGTCGACTTCTCGCACTTGAATATTAATAAGCCAAATCATAATAATGAGCTTTTAATTGCCTTAGAGCTTAGAGCGGCGCCAGATAATTTTTTAACGCTGCTGAGGGGTGCTAGATATATTATAGCCTATATAAATACTATTGCAAAAATTGGCCACTTAATATTAAATTATTTTTATATAGAATATTATAGAAATTAAGAAATTAATATAAAATTAAAGTATTCATTTTATTAAATTGAACAAGAGCATTCAGCATTCAATCAAATATTCTTAAAGATTTATTATTATTAATAATGTTATTTCAACATAATATCTCGTTATTTCGACATAATATGTGTGCGTGCAACAAGCAAGATGTGCTTTTGTAAATCCCTCCGGTGACGCGTACATTGATTTTTATTAATAAACTAGTGTTTTCTGTGTCAGTGTCGGCTGCAGATGAAGTTGACGATCGCCATCTCCGTAGTGAATGCGCCTATAGAGAGAAATGCACATCATGGATTACATAATCAGAGAGTTGCCTATTTCTTTTCGTTTTGAATTGTTTAGTTTAAAGACATTTCAAGATTTCTTTAGATATATTTCTCATGTCTGTGAGGCATACGCTGAGTTTCGGTTAATTTTTGATGAGATGCTCTCCAGTTCACGTGCAATGCAAGTGACCGCGGCGCGCCGGCGCCTCCATGATTATATTGTCTGCTATATTTGCTTCTTATTTATTAAATACAGGCAATTGGTTTTGTTGATGCAGACGGTAAAAAAATCCCATATTTATGCATTTACGTATAAATATATATATATATATGCAATCTAACTCAGAGCAATATTGTATCCTCATGCACTGCTGTTTATTACCATAAATAATCGTTTCAAATTCTGTGTTCAAGATTCTGTCAGTATTTATGAGTTTATCTCTCTGTATCATTTGTTTTATTGCAAATATGAATATGCTGATCTCTTTTTAGAGATATCAGGGGTTTGATTGTAAATTTCTATTTTGTTCTAAAGACGCTATTCGAAATGTACTAGAATTTGAGAATTGTGTCAGTTTAAATATTTCTATTTACTATTTTTACTGTTCAATTTTTTTTGTTTGTTTTAAATGATCAATTTACTTTTTAATTTCCTGGAAAAAATGTATTTTTATTCAATGAAAATGAATCAGTTTTGCAATTTCTGTAAGAAACCATTGCCAAAAGCATTAAAGTTATCTCGAAACAATTTGTTTGATGCAGTGCCTTATTCATCTTATATATCCAACGATATGCTGTAAATATTCATTTATATGCGCAAATCTCATTCATAATTAACATAAAATAAGAGATCACACTCGTACAGTCCCTCATCATTCATGTTCAGCTCATGAGATTAATCTGAATGCGGACGCTCTGATTGGACGTTTCCAGTCACGTGTCCGTCTGATCTATCATCAGTTTCCTCGTGTTTTCTGGAGCCTCACACTGGCGCCTCCTGCTGCTCAGCCAATCACATTACAGCCTGTGCTGTCCTCACGTGACATCGGACATTTCCCACTTTTGAAGTCGTGTTTATGACTTTGTCGCGTTGAGTTCTTTGCTGTTGGAAAGAATAGGAATCATGGAGGACACCAGGTTTATTCTTATTATGTATTTGGGAAAGCTTATTAAAGCTTAAATGCATTTGAAGGTATTTAATTTTGAATAAAACGTAGCGTCCCATGTTTTACTGCAATAGACAGCTTGCTGAGGATTCTGGAAGGATTTGGGACTGTAACACAGCACGTATATGGGTCTTGATGTCGCTGTTAAGTGAAAAAAAGAAAATCGTATAATACAGTTTGTCGGTGTTTAGCGGTCATTATGAAGCTGTGAGGTGATATTTCTGAAATATTATAGGCCCACTTAATGTTGAGTGTTGTCTTTTTATTGTTTCCTATCCTTCATCAGCAGGTTAATGAGTTTTAAGTGATTTTGAAACTTATCCATGGCATTATGTACAGGTTTAAAGGCTGTTGCGGTTTGAAGCGGCAGAAACGGTCAGGAATTAAACGCCTCAGTCAAGCGAATGGAAGTGTGCAATTTAAACATCGTTTCTTCGGTGTTATTTTCAGAATTTGAAAAATAAAAATAAAAAAAGTTGAGTAATTCGCGTCACCGGATAGGCTACTGTCGGTAGTTGAACATTTCTATTGTAAAACAGTCAAATATTAAATGTTTTACACTTACATTTTGCCAGGCATTCGTTCACTTCTTTAATCATTCTGACATTGAAGAGCTAGACCGCTGAACTTTTAGTCATCCTAACACCAAACAGAGCGGTGCGTAATGGAGCGCATCAGAACAGCATTAAGAATATCAAATACATTGCAGTGAATCTTTTATTTGCATCTTAAGTTTATAGGCAATAATAATGACAGGTTTGCGAAAGTGTAGAACTCGGTGAGCTCGCGCAAAACACATCTTCAGGACAGCGACTCATTTAAACGCCTCTGATTGGCCAATGCGTTCAACAGACATGTCAGTGATTGGCTACAATGCTCAACGCTGCCGTACGCCGTGTGTGCGCTACGGTTTAGTCTCTGTCTCGCATGTGTGCTCGCTCTAGATTCCGGGAGATTTTAACTAATTTGCGCCATAAATAGTGGTCCATCCAGTAGTTAAGAGCCTGAATTGTTTATAGTAATTCTGAAATTTAGTGCACAAGAGTGAAAAAAAATACAGCACAGAAGAATGTCTAATTTAGCGTGAGATTTCTTTGTTAAGCGTGAGAGCGTGAGATTGAGGCTGAATGCGTGACTGTCACGCGATGCGTGAGAGTTGGCAACCCTGAAATGGTAATTCTTTTTCACATTTGATTATTATTTTCCCGCCCTTGAATTACATCGGTAATTCCTGAGGTGATTTGATAGTTGTTGAGGTCCAGTCAGTGACGTTGAACGTGCAGTACCGCATTTAACCACACTCGCATCAAGCGAGTTAAAGTGTGTATAAGCTTAATTTCTTCAGCGATATTTGCTGAGTCTGGTATCTGAAAGCAAGCAGAAATACTTTATCGATAAATAGTGAATGTTTCGTGATTAACAAAGACTAATAACGGAGATAAACAGTCTTTATTGTGTTCTGACTCTGTGTTCGCGTTTGATTGGCCGATGGACTCTGTACTCGTGTTTGATTGGCTGATGGACTCTGTGCTCGTGTTTGATTGGCTGATGGACTCTGTGCTCGTGTTTGTTTGGACGATGGTAAAAAAGGTTTTCATCTTGTTATTTGTGAGAATCTCCGTGTTTCTCTGAGTCTCTGAGCGGGACATTATTCCTCGAGTGTGTGTGTGTGTGTGTAGTGTGAGGTGTTTCTCCTGATATCAGCCCGTGTCACCGTCATGGAGGTGTGTGTCGCGCTGAGTGAATCCTGTAGCTCGAGCCCTTTATCAGTATCGCTTCTCGGCCTTTTGGCTAAGATCAAGTGTAGTATCTGTTCTTATCAGTTTAATATCTGATACGTCCCCTACCCGGGGACCATATATTAAATTGATTTTTGGATCAGGGAGATGGAATAGGGGCTTGTTCCGTCCACTCCACGCATCGACCTGGTATTGCAGTACCTCCAGGAACGGTGCACCCCCTCACGGGGAATAAGACTTGTGAATGGTAGATTATGCGGAATTAAGAAATTTAGGAGATTTTGATTTAGTCTTAATGATTAGTCTTAATCGTAAAATATCGAAATAATAATGAAAATTCAACCGTGTTGTTCTACGGTGTCCGGGAAGGGACATTTTTCAACGAGCATAGGGATGTTGACGTAGATACCGCATTCGACACTCTAGCCACGTGTCGGCACGTCCGCCATCTTGGAACGGTCAGTGGTGTGTCACTCAGTCAGATTAATGATGCCACAACATTGCGCAGATTCTGGTTGTGTAACCGAGGAGATTTACATTCCGAAGAAATGATAACCTTTCATAGGTGAGAATGTGTTAATTTTGATATGTATTAACTCAATATTACATGGTACTTATTTTAATGTTTTTACTTTATGGCAACTTTTTTAAAGTTGTGTTAGCTGACGCTTGTCTTGTAATGTGTAACATCATCTACTGAAGTCTATTTCATATATAGATATTCATGCGTCTTTTTTAGCTAGCCTTACTATGTTTAAATTTTTTGCAGGCATGAAGTCGAGGGTGTGGGACAGAAGTACAACACGTGTAATGCTGTTTAACAACATACAATCATTTATAAAGGTGCTGTAAATTGTATTAAATTAAATTTGTTTTAAATCCCATTTTAAGGGGTAATTTAAATTTTAGTAATCAAAAACCACCTTTAAAGCGATGAAGCATACTATTTAAAAAAAAAAAACACATTAAACGTTTAACAAAAAATACATTTTAGGGCCCTATTAAATAATTATTTCCCCCCTAAATTTTGTTTTCATTTAAATATTTTTGGATTCCAATTTTAATGTTAAAATAAACATTAGTTAAAAATCACATCTAATTCCATTTGAATAGTTCGATTAAATTTGAATAATCAAAAAGCATGTCTAATCAAGCAAAGTCATACAATTTTCTTAACAATTAAATGTATTATTTTTTACATTAATAATGAAATGTTTATTTTTCTGAAATTCTGTTGTTATATTTTTTTTATAACAAATTTATTCGTACAAATAATACTGACACATTTATAAAGTTCTGCACATTCCCCAAACCTCCAATATTCTTTTATTAAATATTCTTTTAGTCTAATGTGATGCTGCTTTCTAACACCAGTGTATTACTCTAAACTCAAACACATTTCAGGGCATAAATAAACAGATTCATCAAATAAAAACACGTCTTTTGATAAGCATGTATATAGTCATTTATTTGTTTGTTGAAATATTTAAAGTTTTGTAATATTTCCCCAGAAAAATGTAAACTTCTCCATATTCACAAAAAGAAAGACATTTCTGTTTATCAATCATTGTCAATAAAATGAAATTCATAATTACAATAATAATCATATTTGAATATAATAATATCTTTATAATAATAATCATAATATGAACATTCAAAACATCACTCCATATTCAGAGATGCTGCACTCTAGAATCAACGAACCTCTCCCGCATTCGAGAATATTTCCATGAGTAAATATATAAATATATACATCCTACGCTCCTGAATCGGGTCAGGGGTCAGGGGTCAGAGGTCAATGCTATGGCTTGTCCGTGTCTATGGCTAAATTAGCGGGTGGTTCCCGTTCATCATGAACTCATAGCAGTAAGAACTAGTGCTACACGATGGGAAAAGATACACGATCACGATCTGTCGTAGCATAACTGACCCCTGTACACACACCATGGCTGTTTATGATCGCCTTATTGAAATATACGTCTCATGGCGACACGTGCTTGTGTTCAGCCAATCAGAGCGTCTCATGGCGACACGTGTTCGTGCTCAGCCAATCAGAGCGTCTCATGGCGACACGTGTTCGTGCTCAGCCAATCAGAGCGTCTCATGGCGACACGTGTTCGTGCTCAGCCAATCAGAGCGTCTCATGGCGACACGTGTTCGTGCTCAGCCAATCAGAGCGTCTCATGGCGACACGTGTTCGTGCTCAGCCAATCAGAGCGTCTCATGGCGACACGTGCTTGTGTTCAGCCAATCAGAGAGTCTCATGGCGACACGTGTTCGTGCTCAGCCAATCAGAGCGTCTCATGGCGAAACGTGCTCGTGCTCAGCCAATCAGAGCGTCTCATGGCGAAACGTGCTCGTGCTCAGCCAATCAGAGCGTCTCATGGCGAAACGTGCTCGTGCTCAGCCAATCAGAGCGTCTCATGGCGAAACGTGCTCGTGCTCAGCCAATCAGAGCGTCTCATGGCGAAACGTGCTCGTGCTCAGCCAATCAGAGCGTCTCATGGCGAAACGTGCTCGTGCTCAGCCAATCAGAGCGTCTCATGGCGACACGTGCTTGTGTTCAGCCAATCAGAGAGTCTCATGGCGACACGTGTTCGTGCTCAGCCAATCAGAGCGTCTCATGGCGAAACGTGCTCGTGCTCAGCCAATCAGAGCGTCTCATGGCGAAACGTGCTCGTGCTCAGCCAATCAGAGCGTCTCATGGCGAAACGTGCTCGTGCTCAGCCAATCAGAGCGTCTCATGGCGAAACGTGCTCGTGCTCAGCCAATCAGAGCGTCTCATGGCGAAACGTGCTCGTGCTCAGCCAATCAGAGCGTCTCATGGCGAAACGTGCTCGTGCTCAGCCAATCAGAGCGTCTCATGGCGACACGTGCTTGTGTTCAGCCAATCAGAGAGTCTCATGGCGACACGTGTTCGTGCTCAGCCAATCAGAGCGTCTCATGGCGAAACGTGCTCGTGCTCAGCCAATCAGAGCGTCTCATGGCGAAACGTGCTCGTGCTCAGCCAATCAGAGCGTCTCATGGCGAAACGTGCTCGTGCTCAGCCAATCAGAGCGTCTCATGGCGAAACGTGCTCGTGCTCAGCCAATCAGAGCGTCTCATGGCGAAACGTGCTCGTGCTCAGCCAATCAGAGCGTCTCATGGCGAAACGTGCTCGTGCTCAGCCAATCAGAGCGTCTCATGGCGACACGTGCTTGTGTTCAGCCAATCAGAGAGTCTCATGGCGACACGTGTTCGTGCTCAGCCAATCAGAGCGTCTCATGGCGAAACGTGCTCGTGCTCAGCCAATCAGAGCGTCTCATGGCGAAACGTGCTCGTGCTCAGCCAATCAGAGCGTCTCATGGCGAAACGTGCTCGTGCTCAGCCAATCAGAGCGTCTCATGGCGAAACGTGCTCGTGCTCAGCCAATCAGAGCGTCTCATGGCGAAACGTGCTCGTGCTCAGCCAATCAGAGCGTCTCATGGCGAAACGTGCTCGTGCTCAGCCAATCAGAGCGTCTCATGGCGACACGTGCTTGTGTTCAGCCAATCAGAGAGTCTCATGGCGACACGTGTTCGTGCTCAGCCAATCAGAGCGTCTCATGGCGAAACGTGCTCGTGCTCAGCCAATCAGAGCGTCTCATGGCGAAACGTGCTCGTGCTCAGCCAATCAGAGCGTCTCATGGCGAAACGTGCTCGTGCTCAGCCAATCAGAGCGTCTCATGGCGAAACGTGCTCGTGCTCAGCCAATCAGAGCGTCTCATGGCGAAACGTGCTCGTGCTCAGCCAATCAGAGCGTCTCATGGCGAAACGTGCTCGTGCTCAGCCAATCAGAGCGTCTCATGGCGACACGTGCTTGTGTTCAGCCAATCAGAGAGTCTCATGGCGACACGTGTTCGTGCTCAGCCAATCAGAGCGTCTCATGGCGAAACGTGCTCGTGCTCAGCCAATCAGAGCGTCTCATGGCGAAACGTGCTCGTGCTCAGCCAATCAGAGCGTCTCATGGCGAAACGTGCTCGTGCTCAGCCAATCAGAGCGTCTCATGGCGAAACGTGCTCGTGCTCAGCCAATCAGAGCGTCTCATGGCGAAACGTGCTCGTGCTCAGCCAATCAGAGCGTCTCATGGCGAAACGTGCTCGTGCTCAGCCAATCAGAGCGTCTCATGGCGACACGTGCTTGTGTTCAGCCAATCAGAGAGTCTCATGGCGACACGTGTTCGTGCTCAGCCAATCAGAGCGTCTCATGGCGAAACGTGCTCGTGCTCAGCCAATCAGAGCGTCTCATGGCGAAACGTGCTCGTGCTCAGCCAATCAGAGCGTCTCATGGCGAAACGTGCTCGTGCTCAGCCAATCAGAGCGTCTCATGGCGAAACGTGCTCGTGCTCAGCCAATCAGAGCGTCTCATGGCGAAACGTGCTCGTGCTCAGCCAATCAGAGCGTCTCATGGCGAAACGTGCTCGTGCTCAGCCAATCAGAGCGTCTCATGGCGACACGTGCTTGTGTTCAGCCAATCAGAGAGTCTCATGGCGACACGTGTTCGTGCTCAGCCAATCAGAGCGTCTCATGGCGAAACGTGCTCGTGCTCAGCCAATCAGAGCGTCTCATGGCGAAACGTGCTCGTGCTCAGCCAATCAGAGCGTCTCATGGCGAAACGTGCTCGTGCTCAGCCAATCAGAGCGTCTCATGGCGAAACGTGCTCGTGCTCAGCCAATCAGAGCGTCTCATGGCGAAACGTGCTCGTGCTCAGCCAATCAGAGCGTCTCATGGCGAAACGTGCTCGTGCTCAGCCAATCAGAGCGTCTCATGGCGACACGTGCTTGTGTTCAGCCAATCAGAGAGTCTCATGGCGACACGTGTTCGTGCTCAGCCAATCAGAGCGTCTCATGGCGAAACGTGCTCGTGCTCAGCCAATCAGAGCGTCTCATGGCGAAACGTGCTCGTGCTCAGCCAATCAGAGCGTCTCATGGCGAAACGTGCTCGTGCTCAGCCAATCAGAGCGTCTCATGGCGAAACGTGCTCGTGCTCAGCCAATCAGAGCGTCTCATGGCGAAACGTGCTCGTGCTCAGCCAATCAGAGCGTCTCATGGCGAAACGTGCTCGTGCTCAGCCAATCAGAGCGTCTCATGGCGACACGTGCTTGTGTTCAGCCAATCAGAGAGTCTCATGGCGACACGTGTTCGTGCTCAGCCAATCAGAGCGTCTCATGGCGAAACGTGCTCGTGCTCAGCCAATCAGAGCGTCTCATGGCGAAACGTGCTCGTGCTCAGCCAATCAGAGCGTCTCATGGCGAAACGTGCTCGTGCTCAGCCAATCAGAGCGTCTCATGGCGAAACGTGCTCGTGCTCAGCCAATCAGAGCGTCTCATGGCGAAACGTGCTCGTGCTCAGCCAATCAGAGCGTCTCATGGCGAAACGTGCTCGTGCTCAGCCAATCAGAGCGTCTCATGGCGACACGTGCTTGTGTTCAGCCAATCCTTCAGAGTTCTCCATCCTGGATGTTTTTGAACAATCACTGCATACACCACTGGCCAAAGCAATTTCGTGAAACCGTGTAAGTCCCAGTGGCCCCTATGGAGGCGTGAGGGGCTCGTGGTTCAGAGAGGAGCGGATGGTCATTTCCACAGGAGGGAATCACTGTAACATGGAGCCAATGTCGAGTCCAAGGCCACAAACATCTCTGAAGAGGACAGGTTTAATTATCCCAACCTGAGAGGTCACAGCGTCACAGACAATGAAAACTCCCAGAAGTCCTCACACATGCTACTTGGTATCACTTTTTATTTTTCTTGGTTTAACCGTGCCGGCCATCTTTATGTCAGGGAGCACTACGATGTTTGGTTATACGGGTGTTAACAGAAATATTAGTATCTCAGTTCAGCATCAAAAACTGATCAAAAACTGATCTCTAGAGTGCATTACAAGATACATGGACATTTTGCACATTCTTGTTCCTCAGACTTATGATGATTTAGGTTCAAAGGTTTTGGGTCATTTATAATGGAAAGGATTTGGGTCTCAGTCCTAAATTTCTTGGGCAAGTACCAATGTAAGAATAACTTCAGATTTGAGATTTATCTTCCATTTGTTCAGGATAATAGTATAGTGTAATCTTTTTAAAATACCCCCTAACTTTGAGGCTGATTACCTCTGTTAGGAGAGCAGATTTGAAGCATTCGTCTGTAAACATGATGAGTTTGAGATTCACTGGTTTCAGAGAAGCGAAGGAAAAGCGTTATACTTCTCTCTCGTCTCGTTCATTCATTGGTTATATAAATTTCTTCACACTTATGGTTGTGCCCTTTTGGAGCCTGTGGTTTGTTGCGAATTTGTTTTGTTCTCTCTTTCTCTCTGAATGAGACCTATTAGCGTTTTAGACTTTTATTGCTTTATGCAAAATGTGGTATTTGTGAATTGTCATAAAACTGCTTGTACAAGCGATAAAGCTTCCACTACAGCCAGTTATTAGCTCGCTCCTATTCAGTGGGTTACAATCTAATAAAAATTAACAGCATTTTACAGTTAATGTTTATATTGACACACAATAGATTATGCTTGTTAGTGAGTTCTCAAGCAGGGGCGTTCCACAAACTAATAAGTCTTAGAATTATTTTAAAATATGTTGTGTGCCATGATGACACAAAGACGGACATTGTAGTTAAAGAAAGTGAAATTCTATATATTGCAATACAAACACATAGAGGTACCCACTCAAAAGAAAATGTCCAAACAACCAACTTGATCATTTCTGGACCACTTCAGATGGACCACTGACTCTTATGAGTTATACGTCATTTAAACATCGCCTCCAAACACAAGCTCATTGGTAAGAAAGAAAAACAGGATTACCGAAGGGAAAGTTTTATATCTTAGAATTTAACCTTGTAAAGGTCAGCTGTGTCAAACACACTAACAGATCCATAGTGACACACACACACATGCGCATATTCACGTCTGATTCATGTTTCATTCTGTTTATTCTATTTCAGCAACTTTCATCTGGTGTAGACAAACCATATGAATCAAAAAAAACGTTTCTCCGGTGAATCTGTGTTTTGAAGGAATCGGTTAAGTGAGTGATGGAAACGACTCCCTCATAAAGAAGGGCACTGGTCTCCTACTGGTGTAATGATGGGTTAGGGTTAGGGTTAAACCTATCCTAACCTAGGCTAACCCTAACCCTAACCCAATAGTGTAATGATGTAACCTGCAGAATAAGCCACTGAAACCAACAGCACCAGTGCGACGCCTGACAGTAACACAAGCAGATTTGAGGGCTGTTGTATAATTGCGCAATTATTAACAGTTCTTGTATCATTAGCATATTTGGTACCAACATTCTTCAAATGACAGATCTAAATCTTCCCCAACAGCATGCACAGTGTATTAGGATATTAGCCTATATTACGTGTAATAGGCAGATGGAGTAGTACAGAAGTGTCATTTTCTGCTATATATACCAAATTATTACAAATCAATTATTCATAAATTGTAAATTACTACCACTGTAAATGCATTCCTCACAGAGCTTATGGCAACTCAAGTATTTCTCTTTGTAATACTCTTTCACTCTTTTTATATCAGTGCATTTACAGTGGGAAGTACCGCTTCTATATATTTTTAACCAGTGGTCAATGATTCAGGCCAGTTCTGGGTTCTACAGTGAGGAGAAATATTCCTCCTGAAGAAGTGAAGAGATGTGGGTCCATCGCTCATGTGTTCTCGCATCAGGAGAGAGATGGAGGGATCGATTATCAGCAAACGTGTAAAGCGCTGAATCAGTACCTGTGTGTCCAAGCCCGCGGGATTGTGGGATTCCAGACCGGGAGTTTGAGGTTATGTGGCTCTACACACTCATCCGGACGCAAGCGGCGCTGGGACTATCATCTGATGCTGAAGTCAAGTCAGGTCTCCTTCATTTATACAGCGCTTTAACAATATAGACTGTTTCACAGCAGCTTTACAGTGATAATAGGAGATTACAGTAACAGAGATTGTTTAGGCTTTACAGCAGATCTAGAATAAAGTTATTGTCCAGCTAAAGTTAGTTTTGATTGATTCACTTCTGTTGTAAAGATCATTAGTTATTAACTTAGTGTCCGCTAACACACACCGTTCTCACAGAAAACCCTCAACGCGCTCCGGCCGCTCATTCACACAACAGTGTTTAATGCTCGAGAACGCAAACCCTGAAACAGGATCCAAGGTGCAAGTTTAAGATTTTTTTGAAAACGTTATCATCTCTGCATAAACTTCAAAAACGCGAATCTGTGAAAATGCTGACGGCGTGCACATGCGTATTACATGTTTAGTCTATAGGTATGCGTTATTGAATATATATGTGTATTTCTTTACAAACTGACCTCAACAAATGACTTGTCTGGCCATGATACAGAATTTACAGTCTACTAATACTCTAATGAGAGCTAGTAATGTTTGATCTGTTAGACTGGTGTAATGTTTGATCTGTTAGACTGGTTTAATGTTTGATCTGTCTGACTGGTTAACAGCTGTCCTAAAGAGAGATTCCCAGACTGTGGAGTATTATGAAATGGTGAAGGACCGTCCCAGTATTAAAGCCAGCTGGCCTCTGGAATGGCTGGAGAAACCCGAGGGTCAGGATACACTGAAGAACCTGTGAGGAACATCAAGACGTTCCCAGCAGCGGATCACATTAATATTGCATAAATTTCAGCTTTGATGTATTCAGTAATTGCCTTTTGATGTTTTTCTAACCGTCCTTTATGCAAGAATCACTTCCCACTTACAACTGTTAAATCACAACTCTTGTCTTGTTCACGTCGCTGCACTTTCATTGGTCTGAGGTTTTCAGCATCTGTTCTGTCAGGACGCTTAATCTGTGAACCTTTTGAACAGTTTCTAAAGATGAAGCTCATTGTTATTGACTGTAATGGCAGATTAACATGTTGTTTGGGATTAATAAAGTTTTATCCTGTTCAATCAAACTGAGGAAAATATTTACCATCATAACAAGAAATGGATTATGTGCTAATAATTTAAAACTTAACCATATTTGTAAGTTTGAAATGGGGTCTTTTTTGTTTACTTTTTATCATATTTAGCACTTACCGTGTTTTCAATGACATCCGCTGTATAAAACTCTTAGATCACTTCTAATTAAGTTGGCTTGAGAAAGCCAACTTACTGATATTGGACTTAAACTTATTATTTTTCTGACTCTAACTCCTCCTAGAGCTTTAACTCTACATACTCCAAACTCGGGTCAGACCTTCAAACTGTTCTGACTTGGTGTGCTATATCTTTTCAGACTGATTTGACTTTCAGTTTTCTTAAAAATTAATATTAAAAACCATAAAAATCCCATTGCAGAATGTTCAAATTGAGCCAAGGTGTTACGGGCAGTCGGACACCACCCTTAACATAAAGGAGAGATGCACACAGATCAGCTCGTGTCAAAAATAGGGGTATGTTTTTTTAACAGAATGGGTATCAAATAATAGGTAGGTTAACAATAAAACAACAACTACAGAAGCGGAACGCTTTCTACTGCCGGGTGGACGAGTGTACGGTGTACGGTGAATGGCAATCAGATCACTCAAAAGACTGAAAGCACAGCTGTGCATCGACTCTGTTCTCAATCTCTGTGTGCGCTCTCAGGAGCGGACCGAGAAGCCTTTTATAGCGCAAGTAGGCTTCGCTCAGGTGTGGCTCATCTGTAATTTAGAAAAGGGGAAGAGACACTACACTCATACACGTGTAGGAACAAACACCAGGGCTGAGGGACGTAACACCCCCACCCCAAAATGGTGACTTGTCGCCATACATTGAACATGAGAACACAAATTTTTACTCTTATGAATTCTGTGTTCAGCTCACTGTTCGAGCCAACCCAGACAATAGAGTTCCAGCTACAAATAACCATTACCTCGTTCAAGGCGTATCTGCATGTGAAAAGAAATCAGAATTAGGCAGGAATGTATTATTTTGGCGTATATGGTCAAATCATAGGGAAATCACAACTATGCACGACACAATAACTAGTATTGCTACAGAATTACATTAGATTAGCAAGCCCAATAAATTAAAATAAATCCCAAGACAAATAATCTATATAGTGTTTTTCTATTATTATTAACAATAACTTAGATGTATAGGCCATTTCCAATCAATAAGGACACATGCAAGTTCATTTTCATAAACAAAACGTGTTTTTTTTTTTATTGTTTTTTTTTTATAAAAAAAAACGAATTTAATTCTAATTAAGTTCATTTTCATAAACAAAACGTGTTTTTTTTTTTATTATTTTTTTTTTATAAAAAAAAACGAATTTAATTCTATTAAGCATCCACCCTAGACAACGCATCTGCGATGATATTGTCTTTTCCCCGGACATGCACAATTTGGAGGTTAAACGGTTGAAGCAATAGACTCCAGCGCATTAACCTACGATTTGAATTGTACATGCGACTGAGGAATTTGAGCGGGTCATGATCAGTATAGACCTTAACTGGATGTACCGAAGAACCTAAATACACTTTGAAGTGTTGGATAGCCAGTACTAAAGCCAAAGTCTCTTGCTCGATAGTGGAGTACTTTCGCTAGGCAGAATTACATTTCTGCACCTGATTGCAAAAGTACGGCACCGGCGCCTACGTTGCTGGCGTCTACGCAAGCTGAACGGTTTGTTAAAGTCTGGCGCAGCCAGCACGGGAGCAGTCAGTAAGAGAGCTTTGACGTTTTCAAACGCTCTTTTACATGACTCCGTCCAGTCAAATTTAGTTTTGGGGCTCAATAGGTTAGTGAGGGAACAAGCCACAGTCGAAAAGTTCTTACAAAAACTGCGATAGTAGCCTACCATTCCTAAGAATCGGTGTAGCGCACGCCGATCGCAAGGCACAGGAAATTCTTGAATAGCAGCCACCTTAGCCATTACTGGTAAAACATGTCCTCTGCCAACTACCCGCCCCAAGTAAGTGACAGTGGCTTTTCCGAACTCACATTTTGCTAGATTAATTGTGAGATTTGCATTGGAGAGGCTACGGAAAAGCTCTCGAAGTTGTGTTATGTGTTCGGACCAGTGTGTACTATATAGGACTATGTCGTCCAAATACGCCTCGCAATTTGACATTCCAGCTAAAACAATATTTACTAAACGCTGGAACGAGGCAGGCGCGTTACGCATTCCGAAAGCCATAACGTTATAATGCATGAATGCATCTGGTGTCACAAAAGCTGATATTTGTCTTGCTCTTGGTGTAAGGGGCACTTGCCAGTAACCTTTTAGGAGGTCGATTTTAGTGACAAACGTGGCCGAGCCAACACGGTCCACACAGTCATCCATCCGTGGCAATGGATAACAGTCTGGCAGAGTGATGGCATTAACACGCCTGTAATCCGTACAAAATCTGTAAGTGCCATCAGGTTTGCCAACTAAAAGGCACGGGGAGCTCCAAGGGCTAGAACTAGGCTCAGCAATATCATTCTTTATCATGTACTCAACCTCCCGTTGCAGGATAGCTCGCTTTTCTGGATTTACCCTATATGGGTGCTGTTTAATCGGGCTTTTATCACCCACGTCTATGTCATGTTCCAGGACAGTAGTTACAGTCGGAACATCTCCTAATAACTCAGGGAAGTCATCTATCACAGACAATATGTCAGCTGTTTGAGAGGGAGTTAAATGTGGCAAAGATTTGCATGACCGCCAGCATAGCCGAGTTGTTGAGTCGACCTTCAATCACGCATCGCGACGGAGGAGTCACCGCGTCATCATCCTCTACCAGTGAAGAGAGCAACACGGAGGACTCGACTGGATCGGGTAAGTTAAAATTACACAAGTCAGTTTTAACACATTCACGCGTGTAATATGGCTTGAGCATGTTTACATGACAGACGCGAGAATGCCGTTGCTTATCTGGGGTTAAAATTACATAATCCAGTTCAGATATTTTCTTTTCAACAGTATATGGCCCTCTGAATCGTGCTTGAAATACAGAACCGGGCACGGGTAAGAGAACGAACACTTGGTCTCCAGGCTTAAACGAACGGGCTCTTGCTTTTCGATCATACCAAGTTTTCATGCTAGATTGGGTCTTTTCTAAATTTGCTCTAGCGAGTTCAGGAGCTCTGTGTAGTTGGGTATGAACGTCGCTTATAAACTGTAATGCGCTACGAGAAGTAGGTTTGCTTAACCACTGATCTTTAATGACGCTCAAAGGCGTGCGAACGTCGTGAGCAAACACTAGCTCCGCAGGGCTGAAACCAATTGACTCTTGTACGACTTCTCTAGAGGCCATTAGCATCCAAGGAATCGCATCTTCCCAGTCTGTACCCACCTCCAAACAATATGCACGCAGCATCGATTTTAGCGTCTGATGGTAACGTTCGAGGGCGCCTTGACTCTCTGGATGAAACGCGCTTGAAATGCGGTGCTTAATTTGGAGCGACTTTAGGACTTGGGAAAAGACACGTGAAGTAAAATTTGTTCCTTGGTCACTTTGAACAATTTTCGGCAGCCCCACAAAAGAAAAGAATTTTAATAAAGCCCTGGACACGATTTTAGCAGTGATCTTCCTCAGCCTCTGGGAAGCGAGTAGCAGTACACATAATTGTTAATAAATACTGATATCCACTTTTTGACCGTGGAAGATGACCGACGCAATCAATGATTACCTTCTCAAAAGGCTCACCCATGGCAGGTATCGGGTACAACGTGCAGTGGAATTATCTGGTTTGGTTTATGTAATTTTAACCCCAGATAAGCGACGGCATTCTCGCGTCTGTCATGTAAACATGCTCAAGCCATATTACACGCGTGAATGTGTTAAAACTGACTTGTGTAATTTTAACTTACCCGGTCCAGTTGAGTCCTCCGTGTTACTCTCTTCACTGGTAGAGGATGATGACGCGGTGACTCCTCCGTCGCGATGCGTGATTGAAGGGGTATGATCTAGGGGTATGATTCTCGCTTGGGGGTGCGAGAGGTCCCGGGTTCAAATCCCGGACGAGCCCCCACTATGTTACGGGCAGTCGGACACCACCCTTAACATAAAGGAGAGACGCACACAGATAAGCTCATGTCAAAAATAGGGGTATGTTTATTTAACAGAATGGGTATCAAATAATAGGTAGGTTAACAATAAAACAACAACTACAGAAGCAGAACGCTTTCTACTGCCGGGTGGATGGGTGTACGGCTGGACGGCAATCAGATCACTCAAAAGACCGAAAGCACGGCTGTGCATCGACTCTGTTCTCAATCTCTGTGTGCGCGCTCAGGAGCGGACCGAGAAGCCTTTTATAGCACAAGTAGGCTTTGCTCAGGTGTGGCTCATCTGTAATTAAGTAAAGGGGAAGAGACACTTCACTCATACACATCTGACTCTAACTCCTCCTAGAGCTTTAACTCTACAAACTCCAAACTCGGCTCAGACCTTCAGACTGTTCTGACTTGGTGTGCTATATCTTTTCAGACTGATTTGACTTTCAGTTTTCTTAAAAATTAATATTAAAAACCATAAAAATCCCATAGACTTTCATTGCAGAATGTTCAAATTGAGCCAAGGCTACGGTGGCCCAGTAGTGCACAAACACAAAAACTCAAATCTAAACTCCCTGAAGCCCTAGACTCAATTAAACTACTATTCTATGTACTAATAAACTTATCTATCTGTGTGAATGAACCAAAATCAAACGAACCCGGGTCAAATCCCGGGTCACTTTATCCATGTATTTCCGGATCTCTGTGTGAAAGGGGCTTATCTATCTTCAAACCACTTCTATCTATCTATCTATCTATCTATCTATCTATCTATCTATCTATCTATCTATCTTATCTTCAAA
>FLSR01004866.1:17515801-17533413 GCA_900092035.1 Leuciscus waleckii | reverse complement strand
ACTGCGGAAAAAAAGACACCTACATCTTGGATGCCCTTGAGGTAAGCTAAAACATACCAAAATTTAATTTCAAAGTGAACTATCCCTTTAATGCTCTTATCTTATACATTTTATAATAAATAAACCAAAGTATCAGACCACAGTCTGATTGAAACAATTTTACTGATCTGACTGATGCAAATGAAGTGATTTGAAGCTTCATTTCATCACTCCTCTGTTTTCCATTCGAGATGAGCTTTAAATAGAAATAATTAAAATGGAGAATACAGTGAAACCTGAGTTAGTGTTCATCCGGGGGCAAAAACATATTCTCACCTTTTCTTTGACGTTGTTTCACTCATTTGCACTAATTAATAAAAAAAGTCACAGTGCAGGCTTGTGATTGGCTGGTGTGGTGTGATGTAATGAGAGGGCGTGGCTTAGGATAAAACGCATGTAAAGGAGGCGGAGCAGTGACATCACTCTATATATGATCAGGTGATTTGTTAAAAAGATGTTTTTACTGTGGTATCTTGGGTATTGTGTTGTCCTGAGGTGAGTTCTGGGAAGGCAAAAGCATCAGTGTGGTTCAGTTCAGGACATCCCGTTACACCGGCATCTCCGACGTGTCGAATCCCAGCGCCTGGGCTTCTTCTGGGGTCAAACCACCCTTCAGAGTCCTTCTCACTGAGACACAAGAACAATCATGATCAGCTTTATTCAATAACTGGTTATTAACCCTATAAACACATTTAGTCTAAAGTCTCAACTGTTCCATTTCAAAAACACTGTCAGACTTCACAGGGTTAAAGGAGGAGTTCACTTCAGAATTAAAATTTCCTGATAAGAACGTCATCCAAGATGTTCATGTCTTTCTTTCTTCAGTCGAAGAGAAATTAAGGTTTTTGAGGAAAACACTCCAGGATGTTTCTCCATATAGTGACTTCAATGGGGTCCAACGGGTCGAAGGTCCAGATGTGAGTTTCAGTGCAGCTTCAAAGTCTCGACACGATCCAGCCGAGGAATAAGAGTCTTATCTAGACAAACCAGTGAACATTATATTACAAAATAAACATTTATATACTTTTATCCACAAATGCTCATCTTGCACTAGCTGTGATGCGCCACACATTACGTGATCAGGTTGAAAGGTCAAGCGTGACGTAGGCGGAAGAACAGACCTAGTGTTTATAAAGTGAATGTGCAAATACTAAGTCAAACACCATTTACAAATTTTTTTTATAAATAAAAGGTAAAACAACGATGTCGGAGGAGATTTTCACCCTATTCTACATTTCGGAACCTGAACACGCTTGATTTCAACCTGATCACGTAATGTGTGTCGCATCACAGCTAGTGCAAGATGAGCATTTGTGGTTAAAAAGTGTATAATTGTTTATTTTGTTCTAAAATGTCCGCTGGTTTGTCTAGATAAGACTCTTATTCCTCGGCTGGATCGTGTCGAGACTTTGAAGCTGCACTGAAACTCACATCTGGACCTTCGACCCGTTTGACCCCATTGAAGATACTATATGGGGAAACATCCTGGAATGTTTTCCTCAAAACCCTTTCTGTTCGACTGAAGAAAGAAAGACATGAACATCTTGGATGACGTGGAGGAGAGTAAATTATCAGGAGATTCTAATTCTGAAGTGAGCTAATCCTTTAAGAGATTAACGTACATGATTTTCGGTTTAGGCGCGAGCGTCGTCGTTCGCGGGGTTGCACTCGTTCTCTGGGACTCTGAGTGGCCGAACGCACGATCCTGTCCATGATGTCATCAGCAGCGTCATCTGTCACACACCGGGACTCTTCGTTTGCCGCAGCCAATGCGGTGCGTCCTACAGAGAGAGAAACACACACACACACACACATACACACACACATGAGGAGGATGCAGGTCTGTTTATCTCAGTGTGTTCTACATGTTGAAGGGATAGTTCACCCAGAAATGAACATCAGCCCATGATTGACCCATGAGGAGTAGCGTAAGCTTTGAGCCTCTCGCGGATCAAACAAACACAAACTCAAGCT
Organism: Leuciscus waleckii; assembly: GCA_900092035.1. Lineage (NCBI taxonomy): Eukaryota > Metazoa > Chordata > Actinopteri > Cypriniformes > Leuciscidae > Leuciscus > Leuciscus waleckii. Next base: position 17,531,400 of record FLSR01004866.1, on the reverse strand, counting down.
CCTCCCACATTTCTCTTTAAAAATTCTCGTTTTAGACTCTAATTCGTGACCAGTGTTTTGCTCTATCCTCTCATCTATCGTCATTACGTTGTGCGTCAGGGTCAAGTGTTACAGTCTGCCGGAAGATAGTTATTTTAGTCGATAAAGTTTTAAATATGGATATTTTTCTTACACAAACGCATCTCTTCACTTCAGAAGGCCTTTATTAACCCCCCAGAGCAGTGTGGAGCACTTTTATGATGGACAGATGCACTTTTATGATGGACAGATGCACTTTTATGATGGACAGATGCACTTTTATGATGGACAGATGCACTTTTATGATGGACAGATGCACTTTTATGATGGACAGATGCACTTTTATGATGGACAGATGCACTTTTATGATGGACAGATGCACTTTTATGATGGACAGATGCACTTTTATGATGGACAGATGCACTTTTATGATGGACAGATGCACTTTTATGATGGACAGATGAACTTTTATGATGGACAGATGCACTTTTATGATGGATAGATGCACTTATGATGGACAGATGCACTTTTATGATGGATAGATGCACTTATGATGGACAGATGCACTTTTATGATGGATAGATGCACTTATGATGGACAGATGCACTTTTATGATGGATAGATGCACTTATGATGGACAGATGCACTTTTATGATGGATAGATGCACTTATGATGGACAGATGCACTTTTATGATGGATAGATGCACTTATGATGGACAGATGCACTTTTATGATGGACAGACGCACTTTTATGATGGACAGATGCACTTTTATGATGGATAGATGCACTTATGATGGACAGATGCACTTTTATGATGGATAGATGCACTTATGATGGACAGATGCACTTTTATGATGGATAGATGCACTTATGATGGACAGATGCACTTTTATGATGGATAGATGCACTTATGATGGACAGATGCACTTTTATGATGGATAGATGCACTTATGATGGACAGATGCACTTTTATGATGGATAGATGCACTTATGATGGACAGATGCACTTTTATGATGGACAGACGCACTTTTATGATGGACAGATGCACTTTTATGATGGATAGATGCACTTATGATGGACAGATGCACTTTTATGATGGATAGATGCACTTATGATGGACAGATGCACTTTTATGATGGATAGATGCACTTATGATGGACAGATGCACTTTTATGATGGATAGATGCACTTATGATGGACAGATGCACTTTTATGATGGATAGATGCACTTATGATGGACAGATGCACTTTTATGATGGATAGATGCACTTATGATGGACAGATGCACTTTTATGATGGACAGACGCACTTTTATGATGGACAGATGCACTTTTATGATGGATAGATGCACTTATGATGGACAGATGCACTTTTATGATGGATAGATGCACTTATGATGGACAGATGCACTTTTATGATGGATAGATGCACTTATGATGGACAGATGCACTTTTATGATGGATAGATGCACTTATGATGGACAGATGCACTTTTATGATGGATAGATGCACTTATGATGGACAGATGCACTTTTATGATGGATAGATGCACTTATGATGGACAGATGCACTTTTATGATGGACAGACGCACTTTTATGATGGACAGATGCACTTTTATGATGGATAGATGCACTTATGATGGACAGATGCACTTTTATGATGGATAGATGCACTTATGATGGACAGATGCACTTTTATGATGGATAGATGCACTTATGATGGACAGATGCACTTTTATGATGGATAGATGCACTTATGATGGACAGATGCACTTTTATGATGGATAGATGCACTTATGATGGACAGATGCACTTTTATGATGGATAGATGCACTTATGATGGACAGATGCACTTTTATGATGGACAGACGCACTTTTATGATGGACAGATGCACTTTTATGATGGATAGATGCACTTATGATGGACAGATGCACTTTTATGATGGATAGATGCACTTATGATGGACAGATGCACTTTTATGATGGATAGATGCACTTATGATGGACAGATGCACTTTTATGATGGATAGATGCACTTATGATGGACAGATGCACTTTTATGATGGATAGATGCACTTATGATGGACAGATGCACTTTTATGATGGATAGATGCACTTATGATGGACAGATGCACTTTTATGATGGACAGACGCACTTTTATGATGGACAGATGCACTTTTATGATGGATAGATGCACTTATGATGGACAGATGCACTTTTATGATGGATAGATGCACTTATGATGGACAGATGCACTTTTATGATGGATAGATGCACTTATGATGGACAGATGCACTTTTATGATGGATAGATGCACTTATGATGGACAGATGCACTTTTATGATGGATAGATGCACTTATGATGGACAGATGCACTTTTATGATGGATAGATGCACTTATGATGGACAGATGCACTTTTATGATGGACAGACGCACTTTTATGATGGACAGATGCACTTTTATGATGGATAGATGCACTTATGATGGACAGATGCACTTTTATGATGGATAGATGCACTTATGATGGACAGATGCACTTTTATGATGGATAGATGCACTTATGATGGACAGATGCACTTTTATGATGGATAGATGCACTTATGATGGACAGATGCACTTTTATGATGGATAGATGCACTTATGATGGACAGATGCACTTTTATGATGGATAGATGCACTTATGATGGACAGATGCACTTTTATGATGGACAGACGCACTTTTATGATGGACAGATGCACTTTTATGATGGATAGATGCACTTATGATGGACAGATGCACTTTTATGATGGATAGATGCACTTATGATGGACAGATGCACTTTTATGATGGATAGATGCACTTATGATGGACAGATGCACTTTTATGATGGATAGATGCACTTATGATGGACAGATGCACTTTTATGATGGATAGATGCACTTATGATGGACAGATGCACTTTTATGATGGATAGATGCACTTATGATGGACAGATGCACTTTTATGATGGACAGACGCACTTTTATGATGGACAGATGCACTTTTATGATGGATAGATGCACTTATGATGGACAGATGCACTTTTATGATGGATAAGATGAGGCGGCCAGAAAGGCTCAGGAAGAGCAAGATGAGGCGGCCAGAAGGGCTCAGGAAGAGCTAGATGAGGCGGCCAGAAAGGCTCAGGCTGAGAAAGATGAGGCAGCCAGAAAGGCTAAGGAAGAGCAAGATGAGGCGGCCAGAAAGGCTCAGGAAGAGCAAGATGAGGCGGCCAGAAGGGCCCAAGCTGAAAGAGATGAGGCAGCCAGAAGGGCCAAAGCAGAGCGAGAAGCTGCTGAAATGATGGCAGTCATGGCAGCAGGAAAAGGAGGTGGACAGAATGGCAGTGGAGGAGATGGGAATGAAGGTGACGGAACAGGGAAGAACAGAAAAGGAGGAGATGGTCCCTTGAGAGATGGAAAAGGAGATGGGATTGATTTAGACGGATCAGGTGGAGATGGGTCTGGTGATAAGTGCAAGAAGCGTACAAGAGTCGTTGAATTGGTTCCCAACAGCATCATAGGTAGGTTTTCATGTCTGAAGCTCCATATTAAGTCAATTGATTCTCAGTGGTGAGATGATGTCATTTGACATATTTCCTGTGCACTTTTATCCAGACCATGGAGTCCACTTCCTGAACGGGTTGTCAGATACTGCAGCCAACGTTGGAAAATCAGCGGAGTTGTCCTGCAAACTTAGCAGCGAAGATAAAACTGGATTATGGTACAAAGATGGAAAAAAGGTACAGTATTTTATTATATTTATCCTACTTTGCTAAACAAATGTTTAATATAAATGAATGTCAATTATTATTGGTGCTCGATCATTAATAATGGAATAATTATTACAAATGTTAAAAAAGTTTTTGCTGCTTAATATTTTTATGTAAACTGTGATACTTTTTTTTCAGGATTCTTTTAAAGGAACAGCATTTATTTGAAATAGAAATCTTTTGTAACATTATAAATCTCCTTACTGTCACTTTTGATCAATTTAATGCATCCTTGTTGAATAAAATAATTTATTTATTTTCTTTAAAAAAAGTTTTACTTACCCCAAACTTTTGAATGTTAGTGTAACACGGTTTCCATAAATATTAAGCAGCACAATTGTTTTCAACATTGATTATAACAAGTTTCTTGAGCACCAAATCAGCATATTAGAATGATTTATGAAGGATCATGTGACACTCTCACTTAATTGTGATGGTAAATTCAGCTTTGCCATCACATTAAATAAATAAATAAATAAATAAATAAATAAATAGATAGATAGATAGATAGATAGATAGATAAATAAATATATTGAGGTCTGTGTGTTGAGGTCTGTGTGTTGAGGCCTGTGTGTGTTGAGGTCAGTGTAAGCTCACCTGTGTGTTGAGGTCTGTGATCATCTTTCCGCGTGTCTTGTTCCTCTCTCTGTGATCGGCCCGTTTCTGTTTCTGCTGCAGGACCCGGTCGCGTGTGGTCCGATACTCCAGCGCGAACTCGCTGATGATCTTACTGAAGCGCGTCACACTGATGTCCCGGACGCTGTAGGCCGGGTGTCCCAGGAACAGCAGGAACGAGTGAAACCTGGTGTGGAAACACCACATTCACAATCATCTGGATCAGGGTGTGAAACTAACATAAAACTCAACTGTGGCGGGAAACGCTGTCAAATCACGAGTGTTACTTATTATATTAACTCAGTTTGCTGGGGAAGTTCATGTAAGATAAATCTGCGCAGATTTAGCGCAAATACTCGTGATTCATCATGATATATTAAACACAGTGTATTGCACAGAATCTGCTCATATCTGGCTTACTTGAACACACACACACACACACATCACTACACTACACATAACAGCGCTTGTTCATTTGCATTGAAGCAAAAGCGAAGATTAAAAAGCATTCGATTAACAGAAAAGACATTCTTATTTTCCAACATCCTATATTTTCTGATGTTCTGTGTACATCTGGTTTAGATCTGTCTAAAATAAATTTTTGGTGATGAGGATGAAAGAGGAAGAGAGGAGATGCTGGATGACACGATTTTGTTTGAATAAGAAATGAAAATATGAAATCCAAATTTTATATATAAACTGTGATGTTAATCTGCTTCATTTCTCTCTCTTTTTTGGCTAGTAGAAGTTCTGAATGGGCGGTAACTTAGAAATTAGGGGTGTAACGATACGCGTATTCGTATCGAACCGTTCGGTACGAGGCTTTCGGTTCTGTTTTCGGTACGCATTACGTACCGAACGGTTCGTTGGACCATTTTTTCTGCCGACCAAAATTTCGTTATTTCAAATGAAGGCGTCACGGGGTGGCAAGCGCGCTCATAGAGGCAGGCGGGACCACAACATCAACTGGCAAATGCAATGTAAGGAACGAAACTGAACTACTCTTATTGTGTTTGTGTGGACCGTTTATCAGTTTTGACCTGTGAAGCGGGACTCGCGAGCCCTATGCGCGAGCCTGATCAAGCAACACCACACAGCGCTAAGAGATCCAGACCAGTAAAGAAAGCATTTGAATTTCAAATGCTTTTTGAATTCGCCACTGAAGTAATAACATCGCTGCGAGATCTAGTGAGAAACATGCACAGTTCTCTGTTATTAACGGATCAAACAGCGTTGACGTGGAAACCAGGAAGAAACATCGTGCCATGAATGAACTGGCCGGTGTCCACAGATCAGCAACATTCACCGTGGAATGGATTTGCTGTAGTAACACTAACTGCAAGGTATGGAAGTTTGTCAGGAATAGTGGGCTATAATGCTTTCAAGTAACATTACGTCTGTTTTATTTTGACATTATGAATACAATTGCTGCCCTCAAATGTTAATCTGAACTATCCTACTAGGCCTACTACAATATTACATTTCATTTTGTCCAAGGAGCCGTTTTGTTTTATATGCTCATAAAAAAATAAAAAAATCATACTTTATGATGTTAGTTTCATTAAATAAAATAATAATTAAAAAAATTATAATTCAAGGAAATTTCTCTGGCATTTATTTATTTTTGCTGTTGCCTATGGAAAACGTACCGAACCGAACCGTACCGAACCGTGACACAAGTGTATCGTATCGAACCGAACTGTGAATTTTGTGAACCGTTACACCCCTATTAGAAATGTAGTGAAAAAGTTCATTTCAAACCCTGCTGTTACTTCATGGCCAATTTAATATTTCAGACACAAACGTATAACCAGCATTACACTAGACCTGCACTTGATTTCTCCGCTTCACCTGTTCATGATTCTGCGGTGGACGATTTTGAGGATGATGATTCTCTCGGCGCAGTCCTTCAGGAAGTCCGACATCTTCTGCTTCAGCGCCGGCTTCATCTCGTGCTTTGCGATGACTTTCAGGTGATCCCATGATGCTTTGCAGCGCCACTCCATCTGAGTCAGGCTCTCCTGCAGCTGATCGAAATCCACCTGCAGAACGACACCAGATACTTCTACAGCTTTCACTCATATTCTATTCAATTCAATTCACATTTATGTGTATAGCGCTTTTCACAATACACATCATTTCAAATAAGCTTTACAGAAAGAGCATAGAGTCCATATTACAGTTTAGAGTGATCTGTTATCAGAGGAAACTGACTAAGTTATGTATTTCAGAAATGTACATATACAAAATCACAGTTAGCGAAAAAATTATTAATTTAAACAATGTAATAGTTTACTGCAGAAACAATGAGCTCACTGAAGTAATGAATACTTGTCTGTTAACAAATGATTATGACATTTAGACATATTCTGAATTACATTTTATTTTAATATTTTCATTTAATGGCGTTTTCACACTTGACTCGTTTGGAGCTTTTGTTTCTGAATCCGGTGCGTTTTCTCCCTTAGTTTGATTCGTTTAGGCATATACAGTATATATATATATACATATATATATATAGTGTGTGTGTGTGTGTGTGTGTGTGTGTGTGGTGTCGTACCTTGGCGGAGCGTGTGAGGGCTCCTATCTCGGAGTACAGGTCAGTGCTCTCGGGGAAGTTCTCCACCACGAGACCGCAGACGTGATGCAGGAGAGACTGCTTGTGCACCGTGTCCTTCACTTCAGGAACCTTCTCCAGATAACTCAGATCGAAGCCTTTCGCCTGCGCACACATGATCATGATCACGACTGAACATCAAAACACAGCTCTCAAAGCTACCAGCAAACGCTCCTCCACTGACGTACGGAACGTTTGTAATATAATGAATTTAAATACAAATTTATGGAATATTTAAAGGTGCAGTGTGTAATATTTAGGAGGATCTGTTGACAGAAATGCAATATCATAAACATAACGATGTTTTCAGTGGTGTATAAAGACCTTAAATAATGAACCGTCATGTGTTTATTAGCTTAGAATGAGGCATTTCTCTCTACACACACCGCGGGTCCGCTTACATCGACATGTTTCTACGGTGGCCCTGAACGGACAGACGTGTTTCGTCACTATGTTGTTCTTCATGATAAGAAGTGAGCTAAAGTCAGCGAATAAAACACTGACACAATGATGAACAAGTGACAATAATATTCAAAATAACATCGTCTTACTGAATAATTAAGTAAACATAATTTCTTAATTTATCTTTGTAAAGAAACCTCATTGTTTAACTGTCTACTCTCTGCTGTCTCAGACGACGACATCACTTCCTGTCGGCCACTGTAACTTCTGTTGGGTGCAATTCGTAACCTCACCACTAGATGCCGCTAAAACTTACACACTGCACCTTTAAGTGTGTGTCGTGATAAAACCTCACGTTAGAGCCGTTCAGGAAGTTCCCGATGGCGAGCAGAGTGGACAGGATAACCCGCAGCGTTTTGTTTTTCTCCAGCTGATCCATGCCCTCCTTCAGGTCCTGTAGCGGCTCAGCCACTTCCTGTCAGAGCAGAAACACTGCATCGTTAATTAACTGAGCTGTTAAATGCATGATGTCACACGGAAGATGAGCGGCAAATATTTCATCCGTTTAAATTATATTGAGCCTTAAAGTTCTGCATAATTAAGGGAGTGGCCACTTGAGTGACAGGTGGATTGCCGCTGATGTCACTACTAGCGTTTGTCTGCTGTGTGTTAGCGTCATGTCACCTCAGCTAATCCGCCTCGCTGCACATTTTCGTTTATCCGGGACAGAGTATGTGAGCCGTGCGTAGTGGGAGCGGAGCAAGGAGCGGAGTTCCGTGATTTTGCCAGGAGCGGATTTTTTTATGTGGAGCGTTGTGATTTTCTCTCGCTCTGAAAACGCTCCACTATCGCTCAATTACGAATCACGAGCCAGGACCAAACCACTGTGAGGCAACGGAGGGGGACTCAAAATGTTTCTAATCATATTTTGCATTTGTTTGCATTTGTATTGTTTTACTAGTACTTTCACAAACATTTACGTATATAAAGTATATATCATGTAATTAATTTTACACATAAGAAATTAATTATTTTATTAATCAAGGACGCATTAAATTGATCAAAAGTGACAGGTAAGACATTTATAATGTTACAAACGATTCTATTTCAAATAAATGCTTTTCTTTTGAACTTACTATTCATCAAAGAATCCTGAAAAATAAAATGTATGACAGTTTCCATAAAAATCTTAGCGACCCCAAACTTTTGAACCTGATAAATGCTGGTGACACTGTTACTCCATCAGTTTCCTTGACGCTCTGACACACGAGTGAATGATCGCTCACCTTCTCGGTGGCTTCATAGTCGAGTTTGAAGGCCCAGAGCTGCAGGCGTGCCGAGAGCTCGCTGATGGAGGACAGCGTCAGGAGGAACTGCTCCGCGCTTCCCAGGGGAATATCGGGATTCACCAGCTGAGCCTCCTGGATCTTCTGCGTCTCTTCCTCCGTGGGAATCATCGTCAGGATTTTCTACAGCGGAGAGAGGGGGGGAGAGAGAGGGAGGGAGAGAGAGAGAGAGGGAGAGAGAGAGAGAGAGAGAGACAGGGAGGGAGAGAGAGAGAGAGGGAGGGACACCCATATTTTTGCATTTCAAAATCAGATGAGAATGAGTTAAATGTTTCCAAAACACTATATTGTTTCACTGAGAAATGTAACATTCTAACATTCTAAAATATTCCAGAAATGTAACATTCTAACATCCAAAATATCCTTTTTTATTCACTCAGAAATGCTACATTCTATATATTCTGTTTCACTCAAAATGTTAAAATCTAAATTCAAATATTCCAAAAATGTAACATTCTAACAATACTTTTTTATTCACTCAGAACTGTTACATTCTAACATTCTACATACTCTGTTTCATTCAGAAATGTTACATTCTAACATTCTGAAATGTGCAGTATAACACATGCATGAGATCTGCACCTCGATGCCCTCTTTGTTGAGCGCGTACTCGTCGAAGTTCAGTATGGCGGTCTTGATGGTGCGCGGCGGAGGAAGAACCGTCAGGCCGATGTTGATGGAGTTGCTGCGTTTGGAATCCAGGATGATAATCTCCTGCCGCTTCCCGTCCGCTGCCGTTTTCTGTTCAACACACAAACATCATCTGATATCACAGCTCAACCAATCACAGGCTGTCAGACCACAGTCTCAGGGGGCTCAAACTGGGGTTTATAAAAATAAGATTAAATTAACTAAATTAATTTGATTCCAATAAAAAAACTATTTACATAAATACAATTTTAATTAAATAAATAAGAAATAAATAGATTAAACTGATTAAAAGAAAATATATATTTTTAAGAAAAAATTTATTCATACAAACATTTGGTTAAAATTGTATTTTTTTATTAAGTTAAATAAATAAGAAATAAATTAATAAATTATATTAAAATACATTGATTAAAATAAATAAATATTTTTGAAGAATAAATACAATAAATACAAACATTTGATTGAAATAAAATAAAATTGATCAAATTAAAATAAATAAAAATTGATTAAAAAGTATAAGCAGTGAAAAATTTAATAAATAAACAAATATGAGGTTAAACTAACAAAATAAATTGATTAAAAAAACTAAAAACTAAAATACCCCTAACTTACATCTAACAGTACTGTAATAAAGTGAGTAGAAATATTCACACATTTAAATTATGAAATTCTCACAGTATTAATTGGGTCACACACACTCACACACACACACACTCACACACACACACACACACACTCACACACACTCACACACACTCACACACACACACAAGTCGATGTCTCCGATGCGCAGGTCTCGTGGACTCGCCAACAGCTGGTCCCAAATGCAGTCCGACTCCTTCTTCACAGGAGGAGGAGGAGGAGGGGGAGGTTCCTGCGTTTCCATTGCTGGAGAAGTGAGACCCTTCACCAGTTCTCCGAAGCGCTCAGCGAACACCCGTACGTTGCTCTGGCTCTCGCCTCGCTGGTCTCCGTCAGTCGTGCTAACGCTCTCGTCCTGCGTCGACGCTAACGGATCCTCACGCTCTTTCTCTTCGCTCGGCTCCTCTTCCTCCTCGTCTTCCTCCGAGGGCTTTTTGCTCTGCGAGTAGAGCATGTCCAGCATGAAGAGTTTGCTGTCGAGGATCTTGTTTCGCGGTTCATTCACGCCGGCGCTCTGAGACCACTGACCTGCAGCAGACACACACACACACACACACACACACACACACACACACACACACATCAGACACAGAACGCCCATCATTCTCTTGCTGTTCGTTTGACATGTTTCAGCTGCCAGTAAGAGTGCGCTGCTCACATTCTATGTGTAAATTGTTTCTCAAAATCAGTGTAGAAACTGTAAAAGTTAACTGTTTATTATAGTTTAGCGTTTTCTATTGTTAAATGTTTTTTGCAATATTTTTGATTTAATATTATATTTAATTGTGTATATTTATATCAACTTATTTCCATATGTTCATCTATAAATTGACATATAACAATTTTATATTCATTTTAATATTTATGTATTATATATTATTTCGTGATATTTATTGTTTTAATTGAACATTTTAACATATTTTAATGAACTTAAAATTTTAGTTCAGTTTTAGTTGCATTGACTTTTATAGTTTAGCATTTTCAAATGTCTTTTTATTTCAGTATTTCAATTTTTCATATTTAATTAATTTCATTCATATTTAATTTATACATTACATTTAATAATATTAATTATTTAAATCTTTCATATTTAATTTTACATTAGATTACATATAAATATAATTAAAAATATTGAATACATATCACATTTAATAATATAAAAAATGTAACACCTCTAAAGTTTTAGATGCAGCAATAATTTTTACTACTTATATTTTAGATTTTTAATTAACTTTACATTTTACATTTCTATAGTTTAGCATTTTCAAATGTACTTTTATTTGAATATTTTGGATTTTACATATTTAATTTTATATTCAAACTTAAATTCCATTATATATATATATACACACACATAAAAACACATCTTGAATTATATTACATTTTATTTTTAAAATAAAAATGTATCAACTCTAAAGTTTTAGATGCAGCAATACCGTATCTAACTGACACTACTTGCTTTTCAGTTATTATTTCCAGTGCACATTTGCATCATGTCATACGTAAAATGAAAGTCAGTATAAAAACATCCTCTCTACTATGTGCAGATGACAGGTGAGTGTGTGTCACCTGTGTCCGCCCCTGCACTGAGACGGTCCTCTCTCTCTAGTGTACTGCTGGCTGAGGAGATGCTGGAGGCAGAGCGTTATCCTCTCGTTCACTTCTTCATTCTGTCGTTCTTTATCGCTCAAGATCCCGCTGTCCTCCGCTTCTCCATCAGGAGCTTCCCGCTCAGACTCCTCCCCTTCCTCCGCAACCTGCTCCTTGGCCACACCCACTTCCTTCTCAGACTCCTCCCCTTCCTCCCCAACCTGCTCCTTGGCCACACCCACTTCCTTCTCAGACTCCTCCCCTTCCTCCTCAACCTGCTCCTCGGCTCCGCCCTCTTCCTGTTCCGGTTCTTCTCTGGGTTCTGTTTGCTTCTCCTCCGGTTCTAGACTCGCCTCCACATCCGGTTCTAGATCATTGGTGTCTGTGGAGAAGGTAGTCAATAATTACAATTAAATTCAAAATAACACACACACACACACACTGCTGGAGTATATAGAATGTACACTAGCGGTCAAATGTTTGGAATAATTACGATTTCTTAATTTAAACAAAAAAAAAGTCTTCTGCTCGACAAGGCTGCATTTAGTGGATCACAAATACAGTAAAAACTGCTCAGAATCATCATATTAGAGTGATTTCTGAAGGATCACTCTTGATCAGTGAGTGTTGAGTGTTTCTGTGTGACTTCAGCATCTGCATTATAAGGGCCTTCAGACTGTAAGGCCTCTGTGTCCCGGATATGAACAGGAAACACACCTGTGTGTGTCAACGCCTGACCAAACACACACACACACACACACACTGTGTGTGAAAGAGAGAGTGTGTGTGCGTGTGTGTGTGAGTGAGTGAGTGAGTGTGAGTTTATCAGTGTGTGTGTGAGGTGATAGAAAGGTTACAGTATCAGCGCTCATGACTGAGTCCTTTTAAACCAGTTAAACAAAGACACACTGACTTCAGAACAGTTGATTTCTCTTTGCTTTTTCCAAACATGTTCTCTCCCGCGAGACACGAGCTGCCGCCTCAGTACACGTGTCTGCTGCTGCACTTCACTTCACAATTATACGCATACTCTATATATGTATATATATGAGCCTTGCACCACTAAAAAGTTAATAAGTAAATTATAACAAAAAATGTAGTTATTTCTTCCACCAGTACTTGATATAAAAATGCGATATAAACTCAAAACAAACCCAGAATGATTCTAAAGTAACAGTTTCTCACTCCGTCACGCGTGACACGTGTTTAAATCGTTTACTGGTGAACATGTGCAAAATCCATGTCACTGTGAAACACATCAGCAGCTGAGACACAGAAAACATCCTGAAAACAACCGTCTCGCTCTATCACACACACACACACACACACACACACTCACACACACGTTATCAGTGTGTGTCAGTGGTTTTACCTGGTTCAGAGGGCGGGTACGATGTGATGGGCGTGTCCTGCTCATCCAGTGATGTCACAGAGGTGGGTGTGGCACTGCTGTATGATTGACAGGTGTCAGTCGGACTCAGAGTGAGGCTGAGACCTCGAGGTTCCGAACGCAGTCGCTCTCGCTCGAACTCCTCCGTGGCCAGTCGTTCCGCTGTCTTAAACCTGACACACACACACACACACACACATCCGTAAGAGGAAACATTCTCATGCTGCGTGTTTTCGGTCACACAGGAGGGGTGTTTGGATTTGAGGAAAAGTGGGTTAAAAAAAGGTTGAGGAGGGAAATCAGTCTAAGCCTGTTCAAGATGTGACATCAGTCACCACACACACACACACACACACACACACACACACACACACACACCCACACACCCACACACACACACACCCACACACACACTCTCTGATCTGTCTGATTGACCTGTCTCTCTGATCTGTCTGATTGACCTGTCTCTCTGATCTGTCTGATTGACCTGTCTCTCTGATCTGTCTGATTGACCTGTCTCTCTGATCTGTCTGATTGACCTGTCTCTCTGATCTGTCTGATTGATCTGTCTGTCTCTCTGATCTGTCTGATCTGTCTGTCTCTCTGATCTGTCTGATTGACCTGTCTCTCTGACTGTCTGATTGACCTGTCTGTCTGTAGGCAGCACCGTGAGTCTGTCTGAGGTTCTGGCTGATTTCTGGGCAGGGTTAGTGGAGCGCATGTTTTCTCTTGTTAACCCTCAGTATGAGTTCAGCGAGGAGTATCTGGAGTGTGTCAGCAAACACGCCGAACAACTACAGCCGTTCGGAGACCTGCCACAGAAACTGCACACACAGGTATCCTCTCACACACGTGCTTTTCATATCACGACGGAGAACAAAATGTGTAGAAAGATGATAAAGATTTCTCAGATCTGCTTATGATGACACACATTTTCACAAGATCACATGTTGTTGTTCCTCTAATTTCAAAACATGCAATACTGTGAGAGACAAAAGTTAAAAGAACTCTCTGATCTCAAATTTAATCAAAAGTACGTTCACACCAAGAACGATATCGCTCTGTTTATTATAAGTGCGCTGAGTTTTGTCATCTGTCTCTTTAAATGCTCAAGCTCTTTAAAGCAAGATGGATTATTATTGGCTGTCAATGTTTTTATCGTTCATCAGCTGAAAGTGATTCCAGCGATCTCATTCCTCTGTGTCGTAATCGTTATAGTTGTGGTGTGACTTGCTGTTCTTTTAGAGTTAGAGCGATTATTGAAACTCTGTTTATAGTTATTATATTTGGTGACCACATCACTATCAGCGTAACTTCACATCATCATTACTATGATAATACCTCACCTGAGTTTGTTGTGATTGGCAGGTGTCTCGAGCGCTCACTGCGGCGCGGGCGCTAGTTCAGGGTTTAGCTGTCGGCAGAGACATCGTGAACAAGGTGACAGAGGTGAGAGAAGGTTTCTCAGTGCTGGGCATTAATAATGAACATAACTGATCTCACAACCGCAAAAAACTATGCCAAAACAACACAACATGATCAGAAAACTGTGTGTGTGGCGTGACATTGTGTTGAACATGTGCATAGATCAGAAGCGGTGCCAGGAGCAAACATCAGTTTTAGATTTCCAAATATTCCTTTTGCTAATATTGTAAAATCTCATGAGATTCTTGTGTCTAGAAATGACATTAAAAACCTTCTAACAATCTGAAACTGACAGTTCTATTCTGTAAATAAACAGGGTTATCCCATGAAACCTAATAGATCATCATGTTCTTGATCCTGTGTGTGTGTGTGTAGTTGACTGTCGGATCGGAGTGTGTTCGGGCACTGATGCGGCAGTGGTTTTGTCCGCTGTGTCGTGGATCTCCGTCACTCAAGCCCTGTCATTCGCTGTGCCTGAACGTCATGAAGGGCTGCCTGGCCAATCAGGCCGACTTAGACTCGGAATGGAACAATTTCATTGGTGAGAAAGAAAACCATCTCGTTTGTCATTCTGTCATCATTTACTTTCGTCTCGTTCCAAACTTTCTTTCATCTCCAGAACAACAATGAAGATATTAGTACTATTCTATCATCTTTGTCAAATCACCTTTATTTATATAGCACTTTTTACAATACAGATTGTTTCAAGGCAGCTTTACAGAGATAACAGGAAAATAATGCAACAAAGTTTGTTTCCAGAAGAAAATCGCGTCATAGTCCAGCTTAAGTAAGTTCAGTGATGATTCATTTTTGTTGTAAAAAAGTTATTAATTTAGTTCATATATACATAGCCACTCTTTGAAGAGTTTGTTGAGGATCAGTTGCCGATGGCTGTTGTGTCAATGAAGCCTTACCGGGGAGAGTCTAGTTGACACAATCTCTCCTCCTGACACTTCAATGATGGGTTGTGGGCGTGTCTAGGCGCAGGTCCTCCATCTGATCTGGATACGGCCTGGATCCGGCTGACTACATCATGGGTTGTGGGCGTGTCTAGGCGCAGGTCCTCCATCT
Organism: Leuciscus waleckii; assembly: GCA_900092035.1. NCBI lineage: Eukaryota > Metazoa > Chordata > Actinopteri > Cypriniformes > Leuciscidae > Leuciscus > Leuciscus waleckii. Next base: position 17,515,838 of record FLSR01004866.1, on the reverse strand, counting down.
GATCTGGATACGGCCCGGATCCGGCTGACTACATCAT
>FLSR01004866.1:17487024-17515776 GCA_900092035.1 Leuciscus waleckii | reverse complement strand
TAAATTAGAGCCCTGCACGGGCCTCAAATCTAGGCCCAAGCCCGGCCCTGCCCGAGACGCTCAGGCCCTAGCCCGACCCGTGTCCGACAGCTCATCAGAATTATCAGCCCGAGTCCGACCCGAGCCCGGCCCTGGCCCGAGACGCTCAGGCCCTAGCCCGACCCGTGTCCGACAGCTCATCAGAATTATCAGCCCGAGTCCGACCCGAGCCCGGCCCTGGCCCGAGACGCTCAGGCCCTAGCCCGACCCGTGTCCGACAGCTCACTTTTTTTTTATTACACAGCGGCAGCCTGCCCTATTTGCAGCTATTAATATAGGTCAGTTTTGTTAGTTATGTTTCTTTTCGTTTATTTAAGTTAATTTAGACAAATGTTTGGAGCATTTTTTTTTTTTAAATGACGACCAAGCAGCCGAGCCGACAGTGAGTAAAACGTGATCAGTTTAGCCTCTCAAATCAACGCTAATACTTTACTTGGCTACAATAAAATCCATAGATATAAAACACTTCAAGCACATCACACAGACAGTAAGTTTAATAAATGTATATTTATTAAACCACAGTGAGTAAAAAAATTTTTTTAAAATACTGAGTCAGGCCCAGGCTGCTCGCAACAGCGCTCGCAAACGAATTGAGCAACAGCCTACAATCTAAATAATAAATTAAAAACAAACTTGCAGGTCATCTTACCTCAAAAATGCACCACAGAATATGGCCATTCTTTTTTTCCAGTAGTTTCCAACAGTTAAACGAAAATAAAGTCCAATCAAACAAAAAACATCAGTAGTTTCCAACAGTTAAACGAAAATAAAGCCCAATCAAACGAAAAGTTAGAACAGTCTCTTAGAGAGCATCGTGGAGAAAAAGAATAGCATCCACAGTGGAAGATTTGAACCCAGTCCTCCTCTCTTCTATCACTCTTCCCGCTGCGTTTTAAGTTGGCCATCTGCGATTTTTCTCTTAATATTCTCCATTATTTCTACATGAGGTGAATCGTGGGTTGCGCTGATAGGAAACTACATCATGTGTTGTGGTCGTTCTAGGCGCAGGTCCACCATCTGTTCTGGATAGGGCCCGGAACCGGCTGACTACATAATTTGTTGTGGGCGGTCTAGACGCAGGTCCTCCATCTGATCTGGATACGGCCCGGATCCGGCTGACTACATCATGTGTTGTGGTCGTGTCTAGACGCAGGTCCTCCATCTGATCTGGATACGGCCCTGATCCGGCTGACTACATCATGTGTTGTGGTCGTGTCTAGGCGCAGGTCCTCCATCTGATCTGGATACGGCCCGGATCCGGCTGACTACATAATGTGTTGTGGTCGTGTCTAGGCGCAGGTCCTCCATCTGATCTGGATACGGCCCGGATCCGGCTGACTACATAATGCGTTGTGGTCGTGTCTAGGCGCAGGTCCACCATCTGATCTAGACACGGCCCGGATCCAGCTGATTAGAGTAAACCTCGGAATAAACAGAGAGACTAACATTAGCGTAGATTCCATTCTTCTTGTGATGAAATGAGTACATCAAATTGTCCATCCAATAAAAGTGTGCAACTTTTTTCCAGCTTCAAAAATGTATATAAAGATATGGTCAAATGATGGAGAGACATGATGGATTTATAATGATGAACAGATTTCATTTAGGCATCGATCAGCATATATCAAATATGGTAAACAAGGAAGCTCAAACCTCATCAAAGTGTGTGTGTGTTTCAGGATAACGCTGATGTGTGTGTGTTGTGTGTGTGTGTGTGTGTGCTAACCTGCAGACGCTCTGATGCTGCTAGTGCAGAAGCTTGGCGGGCCGTTTCACTTCGAGCTGGCCACGGACTCCATCGCAGTGACGGTTTCTGAAGGCATCATGTTCATGCAGGAGAACAGCTTCAGCGTCTCTGCAAAGGTACAACATGCAGAAACCAGCAGTCACACACACATCACACACTTGTCCTGTCAGCAGCATATTAAAGCTGCCGTCGGCAAAAAAATGTTGATCATATTCAGTGAAATCGACACTGTAATCCGACAGAACAAATAAATAAGGTGGTTTTAGAAAAAAACGAGCTTCTAACTCCACCTGGAGCGTGTTATTTGTTTTGCAAAAATCCACCGCTCCCGGATCATTGGGTCCAATCAGCGCTGGGGGGTGTGAGATCTGACTGTCAATCACAGGTCGTGCATACACCACAGATCCCCCCTCACTCGCGCACGTTACAATATCACATGCACACGCCTGAAGTTTGCAGGTGTGTTGGATTGTACGACGCGTGATGGCGGAGAGAAAATCTACTAACAAGCTTCCAATTCCTCGGTTATTGCTATCTATGGGTAGATTAGCCAGGGCAGCCTACCTCCGAGTCCATGGTGTTAATCGATGCTGAAGAGACGGACGCGTTCACAGAAAACCTGGTGCACATGCACTGACGAGCACAAACTTGATGGGAGGGTGCTCGCTGGTAGTGGGGGAGGAACATGAGAGTTGTAAACATTCAAAATTTTGGCTAAATCGACTCAATCTGCCAGACTTGCCGACTGCAGCTTTAAACATGAAAAACACTGTCAGTGGTATGTTTCTATCACCCTGTTTTTATTTATACATAAATAAATAAATTGCTAAATAAATTCTGACGTAGCGATCATTAAACCCACGTGGGTAATCGGCTGTTTCCATGGAGACGCTGCGGGTGGACGATGTACGTAAGCCTTTACACTTTAAACTCGTTCTCACCTAAGAGATTTCCATTGCAAGCTCGCAAATACGTGACGGCTCATGAAAGTACATTTGTTTTGCTTAATTTTATTAAAGTGATATATCCTGAAGAAAGCCTGCAGTATTTTTATTGGCATATTAAAAACAATCTTAACATTGACAAACACACAGGCTACTCATTTTCATAAATACACAAAGTAAAATAAAAATATATAAAATTATAGGGTTACTAACCCTAACCCTAACCCCACCCTAACCCATTGACTATGTTTGTTTCATAGCCTTCAGATTACATTTTGTTGGGATGGTGATGACAAAAGAAATCCGGCTTTTTATCTGATTAATTTAGAGATAATCGGCCAATGAAATAATGGTTATTTCAGCTGGATTGTGTGTGTTACATGAATGCATTGAGCTCATCTGATGTGATTGTGTTTGTTTCAGGTCTTTCAGGGCTGTGGGATTCCTCGGCCGACTCCTGCCAGGAGCAAACGCTCATCGAGAGCGAGAGACAATGGCAAGCCGGCCTTCAGAAGCTACAGCTCTGTGGAGAAACCCACCACCGCATCGGGAACCAACCTGGACCGGCTGGTGAGGCGCTGAGAGAACATCTCCAGAACCAGAGCCACTGAACTGTGTGTTTAACCTGATCCCTGATCGTGTGTGTGCAGGTGGAGGAGCTGCAGGAGCGTCTGCGGCCCATGAGGGGATTCTGGGTAACGCTGCCTCACACCATCTGTAATGATGAACACATGTCCGCGGACGTCACCAATGAGGATCGCTGCTGGAACGGACAGACGCGCGGCCGGTGAGAGAGCGAATCCTGAACCTCAGCTGAAGAGTGTGTGGCGAGTAACGTTTATACGTGTGTGTGTGTGTGTGTGTTCTGCAGATACCTGCCGTCTGTTACCGCTGACGGTCTGGTGAATCAGATTAATAACCCAGAGTTGGAGGTGGATGTTGCTCGGCCAGACGTCAAAACGCGGCGGTTGATCATGGAGCTGCGAGTGGCTGTGAACAGACTGAGACTCGCTCAGGCCGGACGAGACGCAGAGTTCATCGACAGTGAGTGTATCTGTGCTTTTATTATGTCGTAACACACACAACACGACTGACAACTAGGGCTGCACGATTAATCGCAATTTCCATGTAATCGCACTTAAATCGAGATGGCTTATCGTGATTTTGAAATCGCAAAGTCTGTGATTATTTTGTATGCGCAGCTTGTCATTGATGATCGGCTCTGTAAACGCTGCTCACTCTGAAAGCACTGAGTTTGAGTAGCTTATAACGTCATTTGAAAAAGCAATACACGTCAAACATCTTTCCAAACATGAGAAGCATTTATGAACCTCTTATCCAACAACAACATTTAATAACATGCTTTTACTCCAAACTCACTTCATAAGGACAGTTGAGCTCCTCCTCCTGTGAGATGATGTGTTTTTGACACAGAATATGGCCCCGATCACACCTAACGCGTTTCTCAGGTTCGAAAAACGCTGCGTTTTATATGTTGCTAGACAACCACCGAAACAGCTGTTGTGTCAGTCAAGTAAACGTCTAATCAGCCTTTTATTAACTTTATTTACTTTCTGTTAACATTGTGGTAGTTACGGTTCGTGAAGTCGTTAAGCTCCTGGTAACCCGTGAGAGCACCACAAGTTTATCCTCCATCATCGCACCAGGGTTCTCAAGTTTTATCAAAAGCTTGGAGTGAGATCACATGCGGTTAGGGGAGGAGCCCTAATGGAGCCCCGCCCCCCAATTTTACCCATTGTTCATAATTAACCAGCACAAATTGAAATTATAACAATTGGTGAATCTGATAAATGACAGAGCAATTCATCACATCAAATATACTCTTTAATGTTATATTTCAAAATAGACAAAAATTACAAAAATATAACAAATTGCTCCAAACAGTTTGGAAAAACAAATCTTTTTGCATTTTTAATGTGTCTTGTCGAAATGGTTTAATGGTTTATTGTGTGGTGGGACACTGTGAACAAATGACATATTAGAGTATTAAGGTGTGTGTGTGTGTGTGTGTGTACACAAGAGTACACACTCCAGCTTATGAAATGTGTTTCACGAGTTCACATCTACATATAATTAGTACAATAAGTTTATGCGTATTTGGCGTGCTGTCCGGGTGGAGGGCTCCGAGCTCAGAGTTAGGCCCGAACCCAGAGTACTCCCCCCAGTTGGTAAGTGTAGATGGAACTGGAAGTGAGGAGATGGGGTGGAGGAGGGATGCTGACAAACTTTCAATGAACAGAGATAGGTCTGCTGTGAATTTATACTGTGTCATTAGTTGATTACTGATTAATCTCCAGCTGTGCATAATTTGGTTAATTATCTGAACCTGCTCCTCCCGAACTTTGTTATAAAACATCATTTTGTGTTGTGTTTGTTGCACATTTTGATGTGAATGATAAAATATCTTTTTGCTTTTTCCCTGACATCTTTGAAAAATACAAATGTAATGGCAATGATTAACGTATGTTTTGACAGGATATAAAATATTACCCAGAGCACTCTGCTTTAATACATGTAGCCTTAATGTAACTAAAAAGACTATTAATGCAGTATAATATATCATTTAAAATAAAATGAAGAAATACATCTTCATTCCTTCCCATACCCACTAACATTTCCCTTAGTTTCAGATAACGTAAGCTAGCCAAAATGAGCCAAAGCTTCTGGCCTGGTTGCAAAGTAGTTGTAGAGTTTTTGACTGCATCAGTAATAATGTATATGATGGGCTATATATTAAATGTTCTAGCCTAAAAATGTTAGACGAGCTTTCTTCCAACTTACCTTCTCCATCACGACGTGTGTTCGCGCGATGTTGTTGGTTACCTAGTAACGAATGTACGGTGGCCGAGAATGTTCCGTCAACTTCCGTGTGTTCGCGCATCTATGTTGCCTAGTGTGTGTGAGCGCCCTCTGGTGTTCAGACGGAGTGTGTGAGAGCGCCCTCTGGTGTTCAGATGGAGTGTGTGTGAGGGCGCCCTCTGGTGTTCAGATGGAATGTGTGTGTGAGCGCCCTCTGGTGTTCAGACGGAGTGTGTGAGAGCGCCCTCTGGTGTTCAGATGGAGTGTGTGTGAGGGCGCCCTCTGGTGTTCAGATGGAATGTGTGTGTGAGCGCCCTCTGGTGTTCAGACGGAGTGTGTGAGAGCGCCCTCTGGTGTTCAGATGGAGTGTGTGTGAGGGCGCCCTCTGGTGTTCAGATGGAATGTGTGTGTGAGCGCCCTCTGGTGTTCAGACGGAGTGTGTGAGAGCGCCCTCTGGTGTTCAGATGGAGTGTGTGTGAGGGCGCCCTCTGGTGTTCAGATGGAATGTGTGTGTGAGCGCCCTCTGGTGTTCAGACGGAGTGTGTGAGAGCGCCCTCTGGTGTTCAGATGGAGTGTGTGTGAGGGCGCCCTCTGGTGTTCAGATGGAATGTGTGTGTGAGCGCCCTCTGGTGTTCAGACGGAGTGTGTGAGAGCGCCCTCTGGTGTTCAGATGGAGTGTGTGTGAGGGCGCCCTCTGGTGTTCAGATGGAATGTGTGTGTGAGCGCCCTCTGGTGTTCAGACGGAGTGTGTGAGAGCGCCCTCTGGTGTTCAGATGGAGTGTGTGTGAGGGCGCCCTCTGGTGTTCAGATGGAATGTGTGTGTGAGCGCCCTCTGGTGTTCAGACGGAGTGTGTGAGAGCGCCCTCTGGTGTTCAGATGGAGTGTGTGTGAGGGCGCCCTCTGGTGTTCAGATGGAATGTGTGTGTGAGCGCCCTCTGGTGTTCAGACGGAGTGTGTGAGAGCGCCCTCTGGTGTTCAGATGGAGTGTGTGTGAGGGCGCCCTCTGGTGTTCAGATGGAGTGTGTGTGAGGGCGCCCTCTGGTGTTCAGATGGAGTGTGTGTGAGGGCGCCCTCTGGTGTTCAGATGGAATGTGTGTGAGAGCGCCCTCTGGTGTTCAGACGGAGTGTGTGAGAGCGCCCTCTGGTGTTCAGATGGAGTGTGTGTGAGGGCGCCCTCTGGTGTTCAGATGGAATGTGTGTGTGAGCGCCCTCTGGTGTTCAGACGGAGTGTGTGTGAGAGCACCCCCTGGTGTTCAGAGGGAGTGTGTGTGAGGGCGCCCTCTGGTGTTCAGATGGAGTGTTTACTACTGATTTACTGCACTGATAAACTGCGCATAAAATAATCGCAGCCTTTGCCAAATCTCTTGCAGTTTCAGTGCGATTAATTGTGCAGCCCTACTGACAACCGTGCGCTTGATTTAACAACTCTAAGGGAAACAGGGTAAATGTTCTCATGCACTTTTTCTTCACTACTTTTGCTGAGGGTTGTAACACAAATTCATCTTTATTTTTCTGTCATCTGTGAAGCTGCTTAGAGCATTTATATTGTTAAAAGTGCTGTAGGAACTAATGTAGACTGTGATATAAACACCAGAGTTCCCACTGTTTTGTGTTTATTTGTGTGTGTGTGTGTGCAGGTGATGTGGAGGCCGGCAGCGGGTCTGGAGGCGCTGGTGAAGCGGGTAACGGTTCAGTGACGACTGGCCCGGTTACGGCTCCTTCTCTCCGCCTCGTAACGCTCCGGCTGACCGGCTCCGCCCCCGAGACACGCCCCCTGCTGACAGGCTTCACCCCCGGGACACGCCCACCAATAAGAGGAACCGGCTGAATGGACGAAGCCGATCTGATGCTGGAAGACTCACTCCTCCGCTCCTGTCTGTTCTTCTCCTCTTTACTGTCTGTTTTTCACTCGGCCTTTAATGAAGATCCGGCTCTCAGCAGCCCACATGAGCACAAACACCAGCATCAGCAGATCAAACCGCAGGAGGATTGTTTTTACATTTGTCTATTTTTACAAAGCAATGCTGTGCATTCCGTAGTTCTTTCTGATTGGTTAGTAGTCTGTGGTCAGTTGATCTCAAAATGCTGAATTTGAAATCAAAATTTTTGGACCGATTTGATGTGATGTTCGACACCGTTCCTGTAATCATGAGGAATGGGTTAGTTTAATGCGTTGATGATATTTATTTCTGCCTATTACCATGGTTGTATAACATTGAATGTACTGTTGTAAACTGATTTTATTTATTTATTTAGCCCTATGTACAGTGTTTGTGTACTGTATCTGTATGTGTGACAAGTGATTTTTTACAGCAAAAACCTCAAGGTTTCATGAATGAAAGAGTGAAGGACTACAGACGGATGAACAGAAGGGTTAGAGGTAAAGAACAGGTAAATCTGTTGTTGTTGAACCTGGGAAGATTAGCTGTAGATTTATGCTAAAAGGAACGATTAAAGAAAACCTGTTTCTGACTTCTTCCAGAAGTGTTCATTCGTTAATTATTTTGACCTGGAGTGATGTTGTTCTAGTCCAGCAGCGCAGCCGGGGTTACAGCTCTGATTCAGATATTTTTGTTTGTATTTTCACACTGGCCCACTGCCTGGACACACAGGGAATGTAGTGATAAAACAAGTTTCCTATTTTTAATCCTTGTTTCTTGTCCACTGTGGGAGATGTTGATGCTATGATTCTGATGTGTGCAAAGTCCATCAATAGATCCTGTTGATGTTCCAAACAAATAACTGAAGTTTATTCAATCAAAAATAATGATGCATTGTAACATAAAACAAAACAAAGAACTTTTAGGCCGCCTGCAGGTTTGTTGCACTCCTAGCTCCATGTGTACGGTCTAGAGACTGTGTGCTTTCACCAGCGCCCCCTCCTGTCAGGCGTGGCCTATGCTTTATCCAACTTTCCCCTCTCACCTATACTGGAGAAATAAACACAGTTAACAATACACAACAAACTGATATTTAAATGAACAAATTTATACAAATTAAATCAGGTGGTAAGTATGGCTCCTACACCCGGCCCCTTATTGAGTGTTTAAGCATCAATTACAATAAATAAATGTAAATGCAGTCAAATAAGTCTATACAAGAAAAATTTATACTCATCCTAAAAACTTTATTCAGTCGTCAATTCTATGGTTCAGATCTAATTTTCTGCATGTTCTAATAGCAGGCAAAGTTTGGTAATAGGTCTTTCCAAGAAATCAGTCTTTGTCTTAAGTTTAACAGTTCTTACGAGTTTAATAGATTTCGAATGTCCTGACAAAAAACAAACGTGCCATTACATAATTTGTGCCGAGGAGCATTCAGTTACTGAACAGATCAGACACGGGCACATAGACATTTTATAATGTGTACTGTTGATTATTTATTTACTTATTTATTGATTCATCTTAGCTATTGGACTGATGACTGCATGTCACCACCATTGCTGCGTCGTTGTTGTTTCTGTTCTGTTTTCTGTATCCTCTATGTCTACAAAGTTGTTGGATGTTTGGGGTGGGTTTTACATTTTTTATTGCTAGTTACTGTTATCTGTGCTGATGTTCAATGTGGCTCCCTTGAGTGCAAAACAAATTCCCCTCGGGGCAATAAAGGTTTCATTCATTCACTGTTTTATCTAACAATAGATCTTTGTTAAAAATAAAATATATTTATAAAATCTGTGAGGCAGTGATCCGTTCATGGCTGACCGTTGCTGTTGACAACTGAAACCGACAGTGAATCTCTAGTTCACAGCAAGCTTTGCATAGTGCTGGTTTTGGATGGTTGGATCACTGGTTTGTTCTTGCTGTGATCTCATGTGAGTGACAGGTTGACCCGTCCTTGTGATGCTGTGAGAAATACAGTACAGTGTGTTCGATAGATTGTACTGTTATTGAAAAACATAATTACAAAAGACTTTCAATAGTTAAAAACTCCATAAAACTGTTTTAAATGTTGTGAGTTTTGAAAATTACATGTTTTGGTCCTTACGCTTGATCCAGAGCCAGTTGCAGCTTTTTTCGGCAGCACTTGACATGGACTTGATGGCCTGTTGGAGAGAGCGACCATTCACTCCTATTTTTCTCAGCAAACTGGTGGTAGATGTGGCAACAAATCCCCTGCATCCCACCTCTACTGGGAAGATGCTGGTCTTCCCGCTGTTCTAGGATGCTTCAGCTGCCAGGTCGGAATTGTACTGATACTGACTATTGTAACAGTTAACCAACAGAGGGCGCCGTTTAGCGGTGTTGCTTTATGTTGCTTTTAAACGGAGGTGGAGCAATAAAGCACTCTTGAGAATGGCAGTCTGTGTGAAGAGTTCAGTCAATACATGGTACCAGGAGTAAACTCGTAAAACATGAGTGTAATGAATAATATACACCCACCGGACGAGTTGAAGTTGACGGGTAACGTCCACGCTAACTGGAAAGCCTTTAGGCAAAGTTTTGAGCTTTATTTATTTATTTGTTATACGAAAGAAACGATCGACGAAAGATAGCTCTGTTACTAACTGTAGCTGGACGGGCTGCGCTGGATGTATACAACACGTTCGTCTTTTCGGAAGAGGAAAGAGACACGCTGCCCGCGGTACTGATCAAGTTTGAGGATTACTGCACGCCGAGAAAGAACGAAACATATGAACGGTATGTCTTCAGGAACAGAATGCAAAAAGGACTGAATCAATAGAACAGTATGTGACAGACTTGCGCCTTAAGAGTCAATCCTGCAATTTCGGCACACTGTGCGACTCCATATAAGGGATCAGATTGTAATAGGAGTGCAGGACAAGAGAGTAAGAATGCTGTTATTAAAAGAAACAGAACTGACCATTGAGAAAGCAGTTGGTATTTGTCAAGCTGCAGAAAGTACGAAGATACAATTGAAGTCGTTTGAAAACGAAAATGAAACTGCTGCTGTTGATACGGTGCAAAAACACAAAAAGAGATATGATAAGAGACAGCCACAGAAATCCAAATGGAAACCACATGGCAGAGACTGTGAGAGATGTGGAGGTAAACATGCTCCAAAAGAATGTCCAGCTTATGGCAAAGAATGTCTAAAGTGTGGAGGAAAAAATCATTTTGCCAGGTCATGTCTCACAAAGAAAAGGGTACATGTCGTCGGACAGAAACAAGAGGAAAGTGACAGTGAGGAAGGAGAACCACTGTATGTCGAAGCAGCAGTTCTGACTAATATGGACGGTAATGATGATGAATGGATAGCACCTTTGATGGTGGATGGGGATGCAGAACCAGTTATCCATGCAGCAAGAAAAGTGCCATTAGCCCTGAAAGAAAGACTGAGAAAAGAACTGAAATCCATGATAGACAAAGGGATAGTGAGAAAAGTAGAAGAACCTACTGACTGGGTGAATTCTCTCGTCATTGTAGAAAAAAAGAACGGTGATCTGAGACTTTGTATCGATCCAAGAGATCTGAATAAATGGATCAAAAGAGAGCACTACAGGTTGCCAACTAAATCAGACATCACAAGCACAATGGCGGGAGCACAATTCTTTTCCAAGCTTGATGCATCATCAGGGTTCTACCAAGTTAAACTGGATGAGGAAAGTGCAGCATTGTGTACATTTAACACTCCCTTTGATAGACATTGCTTCCTACGCATGCCTTTTGGAATTGCCTCAGCTCCAGAGGTTTTCCACAGGACTGTACAACAAATGTTCGATGGCATGGTGGTGTGGGAGTCTTCCTGTATGATGTAGTTGTATGGGATGCTACAAGGGCAGAACATGATGAGCGACTGAGAAAAGTGATGCAAGAGCACGAAAAACAGGACTGAAACTGAACAAACAAAAGTGTCAGTTTGGGGTGAGATGCATTACTTACCTGGGAGACAGACTATCTGCTTCAGGGATACAGCCAGACCCTGAAAAAATAAGAGCTATAAAAGAAATGCCACAACCTAAAGAAAAGACTGAACTGCAACGTGCATTAGGCTTAGTCAACTATGTGGGAAGATTTATTCCAAATCTGTCGGCTAACACAAAAGCATTGCGCAGTTTGCTGGAAAGTGGAACTGAGTGGCGATGGGAGCATGAACATGTGATTGAATGGGACAAGCTCAAGAACAGCCTAGTTAGAGAACCAGTGCTAAAATTCTTTGATCCTGAGCTTCCAGTGAAAGTATCTACTGATGCTTCAAAGGATGGACTTGGAGCAGTTCTGCTTCAAAAACATGACTTGGCATGGTTTCCAGTGGCATATGCATCACGAACGATGACAGAGGCAGAAAAAAACTATGCACAAATAGAGAAAGAGACATTAGGAGCAGTTTTCGGATGTGAAAAGTTCCATGAATACATTTATGGAAGAGAAGTGGTATTAGAAACTGATCATAAACCACTGATTGCGATCTCAACGAAGACACTAGGAGATGCTCCTCCTCGCATCCAACGGTTAATGCTCCGTCTCCAGAAATACAGTCTAACGTTTGAGTTTACTCCAGGGAAGCACCTGGTAATGGCAGATGCACTCAGCAGAGCATCTTTGAGCCATACAGGATCAAGTAACACGAACATCAAGTCCACTGTACCCGCAGTCAAACGGCTTGGCTGAAAAAGGACTGCAGATTGTAAAGCATCTGCTAAAGAAAGCTGCTGAGACTGGAGAGGATCCTTATTTAGCACTGCTAAACTACAGAGCATCCCCTTTAGAAAGTGGACAGTCTCCAGGTGAAATTCTCATGAACAGGAAGTGAGAACACGGCTACCCTCAGCAGAACACCTGCTTCAAAAGAGTCACGGAGATTATACAAAGATAAACAGCCAGAGCAGAACCATGACAGGAATGCCAAACAGTTATGTCCACTGGAACAAAAGGACACGGTACGTGTCAGATGTGATGGAAAATGGGGACCTGTAGCGAAGGTCATCAAAGAGACAACACCAAGATCCTACGAGGTACTTACTGAGTATGGTAACACTGCGAAGAAAGTGTTCGGTGTTCGGCTACCGTACATCCGCCTTGGCCGTACAGCAGCAAAACATCCACTGGTAATCTTGGTGTTCGGCCGAACATCAAGAGAAATGGTGGAAACCCAGTGGTCTCGTGTCTCGTACAATTGTACGCGAAAGTAAGAGTGTTCAACATCTGCGGCCACTTGACTTTAGATCTTGGAGGCAGCGAACGAATCATATCCCCTAGAGTACGATTGAATCTCTCTGTTTGTCCGTTTCCCATGGGATGATATGGGGTTGTGTGCGATTTTCCCACACCCGACAATCTCAACAGTTCGACCATGAGTGAGCTCTCAAAGTTCGCACCCCTGTCGGAATGTACTCGACCCGGAAACCCATAAATACAGAAAAACTTGTTCCACAAGACACGTGCAACAGCTTCTGCAGTCTGGTTCGGACACACATAAGCACAAGCGAGCTTTGTGAAATGGTCAGTGACCACTAGCACATCAACCGTCTTGTTGTTAGAATCTTCCGCTGACCAAAAGTCAATACACACCATTTCAAGAGGGGCACTCGTGTGAATCGACACGAGTGGAGCCCTTGCCTCTGGCTCAGGCCTTTTACTCAAAATACACCTCTTACACTCATTAACGTACATCTTTATGTCCTCTTCCATAGACTCCCAGAAGAACCGTTGCCTAGCCAACCATAGTGTGCGATGCTGACCCTGATGACCAGCGTTATCATGCACCCCCTTCAGAACAGTACCTCGAAGAGCTATCGGCACCACAAACTGGTAAGTCTTTTTCTTAGAAACTGGATTCTTAGAAACTCTGTACAAAACACCCAACCTTAAGGTAAGTTTACCCCATTGGCGCAGTATCTTCACAGTTCTTTTAGACTCAAACACTTTTTCTCTGCGAGACGGACGTCTTTCTCTCTCCACAAAGAACTTTACTCTGTCAATCGCAGGATCCTGACTCTGTTTCACCAGCAATTCATCATGGGTAAGACTAGGGAGCTCACTCTGCCCTACATCCCCCAAACTCTCTAAATGCTGCACAAACGACATACTTCTAATGGCTGCACCATACAAAAGTAGAAATATCACAGATTCTTTTTTTATATTTCTTTTTTCTGTATAACCATAAATGACGGAGTAATTTAAGTTTATTGTACTAAATGTAAGAAAATCCAGCAAAACGCGGGGGCGCGTTTTCCGACCTCAGAGGGTTAATAGCACCCCAATCTGAATCTGTTAGACATCTCATTATATTTAATCATATTTCTCAATCTTCTTTACATGATCACTCCAAGTGAATCAGTCTAATAAAACCTAAAAACCGAAAGGAGTTTACCTGTTCTATTTGTCTCCCATACATCAATATCATTGCTTCTTTCTTCTTCTTTCTTCTAGATCTTATTTCTAGTAAAAAACATCAACTTTGTGTAGCGGTTGTTCCTCTGCATTGTGTTATTTTGATGTTAATAAAAGGATTTTCAACACAAATCTGGTCGTGCTTAAGGTGAATTTAATAGCAGTGCCTGTGTGGTAAAACACAAACAATCAGGCACTGATATTTAAGGTGTCCGAGAGAGCTCAACGCGCTGCAACTGAAGAACACACATGCAAATAGAAAAAACACCCGCAAATAAAGAAAACATCTTCATCAGTTTCACAACACACGTATGCTCCAAATAATCACAACACAACCAAATACAGAAGTGTGCATTGGTGTCCCAATGTCCCAATGGTGAACAAAATAGTGAACAGAACGCTGTGAACTTCCTGTCATCTGCGTGTAATGGGATGTTATAGTACCCAGAAGTCAGATCCATTGTACTAAAGTATGCGTTCAGCCACCTTCGCATTTTTCCTCAACAAAATTTTTGCATTGGTTGGGTTGATCATCTTTACTGGCAGCCAACCATCACTCCACAAAGGTGAAACAACCCTCCCAACTAGCACATTCCGATGCACACAACGTGAAGTACTTAGTTTGATGACTACAGTGCTCCCTACAGACCAACAGACCTGGAGGCCAACGATCCCAAACATGGTGTTCGCTCCTTGGCTGGAGTGTCACCGCTGACCTCAGTCTCAGAGTACCCACCTTGTCATCTTTCTATACACGAAAAGCATGCGTAAAAATTGCCTATTTTCAGATTGTATATCCGAGTCAGGTCTATTTACTACCCTCCAAATTGTCTGTATGCTTCATCTGACTTAGAGGTTTCAAGACATTTGTGCCGAGTATAATTGGGTCTTTTTGACCCCTCACAATCAGAACCGGTACATTGAAACTGACCCCATAAACTTCAAGCTTCAGATTGCATACACCATCCGCACTAGTTTGTTTGCCACCACAACCGACCAAGACAATATCTGAAGAATTACTGTTTTTGTTTTGCCAATACTTTCACAGAAAAAGGAATAAACAGACTCTATATCAGTCTCAGAGGAATTACTATACAGCCCCACCTCGCCCTCTGCCCGAAGGGAGCGGCCTAGTTTCCCTGAGACGTGACCTTGTCTTGCTGACCGGAGCCCACCCTGGACGTAGTTCTGTGACTGTCACAGTTGTAGCTCGCGTGTTGAGCTGCAAAACACTTGAAACACAAGTTATACATTTTACAATGAGCATTCGTGCTGTGCTCACTGCTTTGGCACACTCTACATTCTCTAATCTTATTGCCCGTTCATTTAGGCCAGGGGAATTGCACAGACTGAGTATTGCACACCAACGCTTTTTCCAGCAAAGATGAGACTTTGTCCAATGTGTTCTCGTCAGTTACGCCCGCACTCTGTTCAGACTTAGAAGGCGAGATAGACACATGAACATCTGGCTCTGAGACAACTGTGGTGAATTGTTTGACAGCTTGATTTGTCAACTTCCGTACTCTTAACAACTCGTCAAGTTGCTCTTGCACCTCAGATGCATTCCATAACTGTACAGGTTTACTCAAACAAAAACAAAAGCTAACTCCTTATCAGGACAGTTACAAATTTACATAACTGCTACCTTTTTTCTCCAGTTAATCAGAGTTCTGCCTTCCCATTTTAAACTTTGCTCAGCTACATCCGCAGCCTTGTTTAATCGTATCCAAAAATCCCAAGCACTCTCTCTGGGATATGGTCACACAGAATAGAAGTCAGCCAAAGGGATACCCGAACTGCTCTGGTCCCCAAAGTGCTGTTTCAAAACAGAAAATACAGAGTCAACATTGAGTCGTTGAACCATTGCGCCGCCACACTCTCATTACATCTCTAGCCGGCCCCATTACTCAGTTCATTATCTCCTCAACCATTTCAGAATCTGTCACCTCAAGTTTGTTCAAATATACCCTCATCATATCTTCCCATTCCATGATTGAATATTTGTCTGAACTACCACCTCAGCTCTCAGGATCAAGTTCATTTTGGATGCATCAATGACAGTAGTATTTGATTGGTCAGTCACATGACCTCTGACACCTTCTTGGAACTTATTAGCAGATGTGAAATTTGGAAATTCAGGTCTCATCATGCTTTCTCTAATTGACTGCCCAATCTCAATCTCAATTTGTTTAATGAGGTTACTCATTTTTCCAGACATTTCTGACCCTTGAGGGGCGTACTCATAGTTACTGGCTGCAGCGATTGGACTACCACACATTTGGACTCTGTCATTGGAGGAACGACCAGCTGTTCTACCCCGGCCTATACTACAGTACTCAGGATCCTCAAACATCTTTGTTTTGTCAGGCATGTTCAAAAGACTGCCCCGCCCTCTACCAGCCGTAAATGGTAAATGTATTGTCCCAACCTAAATCGCTTTGTCTGGCAGCCATTCCCCTCAGGCGTCAGAATACACACAAAAAAATGAACTAAATAAAATCAACCTGTTTTTTTTTACTCAGAAATGGAGAGAAAACAAAAACAAAAAAACAACTGTCCTTAAACCTCATATAAGACTGTTCACTTTTGTTTCACAGTTCTCCAAAAACCCAGTCAATTGATGATGCAAAGTACCTTCATCTACACAGTTCAGTAAAAACAAGTTAGTTGGCGACTCCTCGATGGTCCAGCAGGCTGCTTGCTTGATCAAGCTAAGCCTCAACTCACCATTCCAACTGACTGTACAATCGTCCACCCGCATCTTCAGCATTGAATTCTCGCAACACAGTTCATCAGCAGTCTTCTCCTAGGCACAGCTCAAACCATCTGACATTCAAAAGCCACAGAAGAAAAATCAATAGATGATTGACAATGGCTGAAGTCCCATCTCGCTTACAGCTCCTCTCAGTGCCAGTCAAACTCCAGGTCAGCAATCCCGGCGGTCGACAACGATGAACCATTCGATGGGTCACGGCACCAGTTTTGTAGCGGTTGTTCCTCTGCGTTGTTTTATTTTGATGTTAATAAGAGGATTTTCCACACAAATCTGGTCATGCTTAAGGTGAATTTAATAGCAGTGCCTATGTGATAAAACACATAAACAAACAGGCACTGATTTGGCTCACTGATTCAGCAACTATTTGGCTCTTTTGCCTCTCCTCTCTAGTGACAATGCAGGAAAAAGGATGATCACCGATTGCACTGCCGTTTAAACCACTGACCTACACATGACGTCAGCCGACGTGCATACTGTGATTGTTACCTCTAATAGAATTATGCAAACTTCTTTCAAGATAAAATGCCCCAAAACAAATAATAATTAAAACAAATAACAAACAAAAAAAAGATGTATAATCTGGTGTAACAACATATCCTTGCTACATCTGTATTTTCTACTGAAACTTAAAACCCTGTGAATAAGATAATTTCTCAATCATTCTTATTGTTTCTTGCATCTTCTTTTGTATGAACATTAAATTCTTCCCATATTTCAAAAGAGCAACATAATCAGCAAACAGTGATTTACCAATATCATATTTTAATTCATAGAACACATCATTAATCATTATGGTAAAAAGTAATGGGCTGATCAAGCAACCCTGTGGAGTCCCATTATCTACTCTGTATCTACTGGACAGTGACTACATTTAAATGCAGCCAATATCCGGGTTATGGTCGGGTTAGGGTCACTATTTGGGTTTCTGAAACATTCGGAATAACCCGTTTACATGCGTGAGCAGAGAGAGTTACTCCTGTATACATGGAATTGGCAATATCCCGATGTAAACAGCGACGCACGGTTAGCGCCTGGACGTACGGACTTCCTTAAGACGCAATATGCGTCATTTCCGATTCTTTTTCCTGTATCCAAAGACAACAACAACAGCAGCACCGCGGATAATGAATAGTTCGGGGCAGATAGTGATCGCCTTTGTTTGCGCTTTCCTCCTCGCTCCAAAAGTGTGGTGCTGTGCTGCGTCTTGCCCATGTTTACCTCTACTTCTTGTTTACTTCCGGTATACTGCACGCGGGTTTCTGTATGCGCCGTCCCTACTCAAAAGACCAAGATTCCTTGCGAATAGAACATGCGCAGAACACAAATCAATGTCCCTTTTGATTGGGATATGCCGATACGCGTTTACATGACCAAATATTCGGGTTAGAAAAGGGGTACCCCAGGGGTCATATCCGGGTTTTTAAAAACCTGGATATGAGCATATCCGGGTTTTTGCCGGTGTTTACATGGCCGTGCGCGACCGGGTTATTGCTAATATCCCGGTTTTGAACGGGTTATTGGCTGCATGTAAACGTAGTCAGTGTTGTTCCAATTTTAACCAGGATATACACTCACCTAAAGGATTATTAGGAACACCTGTTCAATTTCTCATTAATGCAATTATCTAATCAACCAATCACATGGCAGTTGCTTCAATGCATTTAGAGGTGTGGTCCTGGTCAAGACAATCTCCTGAACTCCAAAGTGAATGTCAGAATGGGAAAGTGTCATGATTCTGCCATCTAGTCCTTGTCATTCTTTAATTCTTGAGGCAGGATCATGACAGACCCATGTTTTGTGTACAAGCACATGGCCATTTGTTTGGGCCATGTGCTTGTGTTGTCTCGTTCTCTTGCCCCTTGTTATCCTCGTTTTGTCATTATTGCTTTACCTGTGTCACCTGTTGTATTATCATTAGTCTCCCTATTTAATCCCCTTGTGTTTGCTGTCTTGTGCCGGTTCATTGTTGCATGTTACATGCTATCATTCCTCTCTGTGAGTACCCTGTCAAGAGTGTCGTCAAGAGAAAGTTCTGTTTCTGTATTTGCTGTTTGTTTGTAGTCTAGTTATGTCAAGTCATAGTCTAGTTTAGTCACTCGTTGTCCTGTCTGTGTTTTGCCCCCTTGTTGGTTTTGTTCCCCATTCTTTGTCATCAATAAACCTTGTGTGTAGCAAGGTTATTTTCGTAAACGAAAACTAAGACTAAAACTGTTGGTCAAAAAACATTTTTGGAAACTGAAATAAAATTAGAAATTCATAATACATGAAAAACTAAAACAAAACGAAACTAACAACAGTTACTGAAAAACTAACTGAAATAAAATAATAATTAGCAAAAATAAATAATCGTTTTCGTATTTAATAAGCTCTTT
This sequence comes from Leuciscus waleckii, assembly GCA_900092035.1. NCBI lineage: Eukaryota > Metazoa > Chordata > Actinopteri > Cypriniformes > Leuciscidae > Leuciscus > Leuciscus waleckii. The sequence goes on along the minus strand of FLSR01004866.1, from coordinate 17,496,784 downwards.
ACTTTGGTGGAAAGTCTGACCTGTGGTTGTTTAGGGAAATGCCTGTAAATGGCGCTTCACACGCGTGAAGTTGCCGAGGCGATTAACCGCTGTCCTGTGTTTTGTGTTCTGCGCTCAATGAAGGACCAGCGGACACATCGCTAGTCCTAAGCGGCTGTTCATAAAGGATGCGTCTGTGGCAGTGGAATGGGAAATAATAACTCAAGGTAATGAGACGCAAGTTGAACTTCCTTTAACTTGAGCGAAGCGTTTTTAGAATGTCCTTTCATTTGCGAGACGTGGGTGCAACAGCAAAACAAGTCCGTCAAGCACAAAAATACCTTTAATGTGGTGATGTCATGCTTTCATGAAGGTTGACAGGCTGAAAGGTGCTGTTGTTATCTTTGTTTTTACAAAAGAATTTCTCCTAATAATATTGTTATCCATGTGGAGACATGTCCCGGGACACCACACACACACACACACACACACACACACACACACACACACACTAAACCGACCCATCACACAAATTTAAAAAAAAAAACTCATTCTGTGTGATTTAACTTAGGCCCACAGTGATACAAGTCCCCATGAGTGTGTGTGCATTCAGGTTTAAGTCCCCACCAGTTTCCTCGTTTCTCCCTAGTTTTTTTAATTTTTTAATTTTTTTTACTTCTCTGGAAAAGAAAATTCTCTGGTAATATGAAAGAAGGAGGCGGGATGAGAGGAGCACATGGCCAACACAAACAAAGACAGCCATATGCTAAGGCACAAGACAAACAAAAAAAAACATTAAACAACGACAAAACAGACAAGACTGTCAGGGTAGGACCCTGGCAGTTGGTTTTTGACTTAAACATAAATAATACGGTAACACTTTACGGTAAGGGTACATGAATTATCATCAGACATAAAAATACCAACAGAGTTGCTTGATGCAAGTAAATGTTGGTCTAATTATTTTATGGTTTCTATGCTGTTTATGTGTCAGAATATATGATCATGTAACATAGGCTGTAGGCTTATTTATATATATTACACACACACACACACACAAAAAAAAATGTGTGTGGCATTCACGTGACTGGAAAGAAAGTGAGGCTTCGTTTTTCGTTGATCGTGTTTCTCTGAAAACAATATGCGCTCCGGTACGGAGCTTCGTAAGAAATTGCGCTGCGTACTCGATACGCGCTTTGAAGCTTCAGTGTCAAATGTAACTCACTATGCCATAACTTTATATTTAGCCAGATGTAAGGGATCATCTGTTTCTGTTTTGGGTGGGTTTTGCATGTATTTAGGTGTTTCCTGTGTTTCAGTTTAATCCCATGGTTTTTAATTGATTGTTTGAGTTGTTGCATGTGTTGTTTATTTCATTGATTTGTTTGCCTGGTTAAGCCCTGTGTTTCTTTCTGTTCATTGTCTGTCGTCGTCAGATATTGTTTGGTTGTTCTGTTCAAGTTTTCTAGTTTTAGCATTCTGAGTATTTTGTTATTTTGAGTTTGTGTTTAATACAAGAATTGCTGCGCTTAGATCCTGCCCTTTTTCATCACTGCTGCAACCACACGCTGATACCAGAATATGATGTTTGGTTTCCATATTTCACTGCAAGATTATTTCAACCATCTATGATGCAGACATTTACATATACAGTGAATATATAAAAATACCTAATCTGGAAATACAAAAGCTGACATTACTGTGAGCCATCAATGTTCAGCAATCATACTTTACACAGAACAAAAATTTGGATGTGTTGAAAGTATCCTTAAAACAAAAGCTACTGATTTGTTATCAGTAACGGTCCACTGCAAAAGCCAGGAATGAATGAGCTTGTCAATTGTTTTATTGACTGTGCATTGAGGGCTACAAAACTAGACACAAATGATGGCATTCATCTGCAGCAGTGTTTGAATTACTCATTTATTCGTTTATCAGTGACGATTCAACAAGGCATTTCAAATGAACATGAAGTTGGAACAGAACAGCTGGAAATCCATTCCTAAGTAACAAAAGAAGCAAAAAAGTTAGACTACCTGTGCGTCCTTTCTCTTACAGCGCTGTTTTCGAGCAGCCATTTTTGAACTTGCATGTCTCGCCAACTCGCATGTGCAGCACCATCACAAGGTCGGCCACAAGGCCACACAAAACAATTATGTGCTTTTTTTCCCCCAGCTTTTCATGTCATTTATTCAGTAAAGGTCCCCATTCTGCCAACTCTGTTTTCAGGTCAGGTCAAGAGCTGGCGGAATGCGCAGCCATGATGGGGCTGAACAGTAAATGGACATTTATTGCTCACAGATGTACGGTTTTTTTTTGTGGTTTTTTTTTTTTTTCACCCTCTGACCTTGTGTTCTGTACTGTGACATGTGAAGATATAACTGCTTAGACTAACTCTGGCTGTGGGTGTATTACATTCAGAAGTGATCATATGCCTTTGAAGGGTGTATGGCTCCAGAAAGTGGTTCTTCATAATACTTTTCATCATCTGTCAAAGTTATAGCTGAAGTGGTTAAACTTCTTTTTTTGCATCCTTTTTTTTTATTGAAAATTGTATTTTTTATAAATCATTTATTAGTTATAGTAATATTAGTTCAATTAATCAAATGTGACCCTGGATCACAAAACCAGTCTTAAGTAGCACGGGTATATTTGTGGCAATAGCCAACAAAACATTGTATGGGTCAAAATTATCGATTTTTCTTTTATGCCAAAAATAAAGAAGTCTTAAGGGTGAATCCTCCACTTCGCCCACGGTAAAGGGAGATCCACACAATCGTAGAGCCAGATTTATATATTGGGCCAGGGTCCAGCCAGGATAATCCTCCAGCATCATTTGGGCAATGTTATCATCCAGCCCACTCCAAAAAAGGTCCATCAGCTGGGATTCATCTAACAGTGCTAGATGACAGCAAGTCAAAAACTTCTCCACATACCCTTCGATAGACTGCCCGTCCTGAAAGATGGAGCAAAGCACTTTCAAAGGATCCTGATTACCTCCTGCTAGATCCATATTTTGGTCAGTTGTTCTGTAATGTTGCTGAGGAAGACAGACGAAGACGAGGATCTAAACGCAGGGTGATTTAATGAAGTAACACAAAACAGAGAACACCGAACAAAAGAACAAAACCTTGGGAATCACAAAGAGATACAACCATTACACATACAACAACTGACAAAGTAACAAGTGAAACACAAGGGCTATAAATACACAGGGACCAACAAGCTAAACAAGATAACAAGGGGGTGTGGCTAATTAGAAACACCTGGGAAGACTAATAAACTAGAAAACTACAAAACATGGCACAGAACAGGAAATAAGTCCACACAAGACAGGAATCATGACAATATTACACTTGACATTATGTTGCCTTAATGAAATGGACCCGACTACAATTTTGCAGTTCTCTCTATTTAGAATATATTATTTAGGAAAAATGGCCAGGCTGTCCAGTCAATCCATTATTTTGCAATTAATGTTGCCACTGCGTCAAGAGGAAATGCAAAACGATGACATCAGTCTTTGCAGTATTGTATTTTATTTTTTATTTTTTACTATATAGTGCTTTTAGCAAATCTGCATGCAAGTAAAGAAATGTCTGAGAAAGACTGTTGTTAAATAGCCACAGATAGTTAGTCCTGACTAGCCACCAAATATTTACATTGGTTTTTATTAATTTCATGAGACAGAACACACACACCACATCATCTGAACATCTCTGTTTATTTTCCACCCTTTCATCTCATAAATGAGAGCTGGATTATGGATATAATGAATTATGCATAACCCAAACACTGAGCTCTGATGCATATTTCTGTTGTCTTGTCTGAAGTATTTGACCTGATCAAATATTAATCTTTGATTCCAAAAATAAACCGGAATGCATTTCAGAAATTCAGATGATCTGTTTTCGGGTGTGCTTGTCAGAAAGAGCCCATCTGGTGAGAAGGGTGGGTAAAGCGTTGTCTTGCTCATCCCTGCAAATTAGTCAAAAAATAAAATAATTGGATTAAAGGAGCTTCATTCTAAAAGATTTATTGAAGACCTTTTGTGCATTCTTTCCACTAAGAAGGTAAATGACTGCAGCAGTAAATATTTTCATATTGATGCAGTGCATTTTATTAATCTAAGAACATTTTTTCGGGGGATTTAATGTCTCAGTTTAAGAAGGCAAATAAACCTGTTTCCTGAAGATATAGCTTTGAGACACTGGGAATTTTGTGTATTAAATTTAAGTTAAAAACAAGGCAGAGTGTAAAATTTTGCTTCGTTCTAAACTTATATGGCTTTTTATTCTTCTGCGGAACACACAAAATTTAATTCATACTAAGACAGACCAATTTGGTATACTGACTATATTGACTTTCATGATATTGACAAATTTAACACAAACCCCCTTTGCACCAGTAAAAAAAAACAAACAAAAAAACAAACAAAAAAAAAAAAAAAGGGGAAGGCCCCAAAAAACCAAAAAGTTAAAATTTCATGGGGAAGGCCTCAAAGATCCAAAATGTTAATATTCTTAAGCGATTGCAGCTCTCCACCTTTGGAGCTCTGTGTCATCACACCTCGTTCTGGCTCTAATGAGCTGCACTATAGCCAAATCCATTTCAGCCATATTTGGAACTGAATAAAACCTTCCTTGGTTTTGATGTTTCACTTGCTGGTGCTATGCAGAGACTCATGTCATACAGAGAGACATTGTCTGATCCAGGTTTCATCAAGCTTAAACATATTTATATCTTTAAATATCTGTATGCTGCCAGTGAGTTTATTCTTTGCTCTTTCAGTGTGAATTACCCATTTATCCCTCTCACCCCATTTGACGAGCCTCTGTTTATCTAATGAGTCTTACCAACATTTTCTCTGTGTATCTGTCGAATCCCACTGTTTATTTTCCAGAGAGCTTTAGCTTTCCATATTGTTTACTTACAGGATTATTTCCAGTGGGTTAGACACAGAACAACTTGCATGTTTGATGGATTTTAGAAGATTTGGATTAGGGATTAAGCAACTGAATCATTATATGGAAACATCTGAGTTGAGGTCAGAGGAAATCACTCAGCCAATAGAGTTTGGGAACAGGGTTATTTGGTTTTACTCTCCTGTGGATAATTCCCCTTTTGACTTGTTACACAGAACACAATACTATTACACTGTCACTGATAAAATATAACACTTTGAATTTGAACATTTTAAATATGGGATAGTACAATTAATCTCTTATATTACTGCTGGTTGCACTTTAAATCACAGTGTTACACATTATGTGTTTTAGTGCAATTAAAATGTATAGGCCGGCCTACATGTAACAACATTTGCAATTACAAGACAGTTTGTGTTAATTAGGCAATTTTTGTTTCTGTCGGTTTTCTTTCGGTTTATGTCGGTTTATCACTGCTGTTCGGTGATCACAAAACTTGTTTATTAAACATTTGGAGCTGAACATCATGAATTGGCCACACCCGATTAAAGAGTGCGTCTCATCTCTCTCGCCGCTATCACAACTGTTGCGCAGACTGTTCTTTCTGGTGATCTAAATCGCGGGTCGCTGTTCTCACGATATTATTCCCTAAATTCTATTTACACACTAGATGTCGCCTTGTCTACGGCAGTTCATTGGAACGAATGTCTTTAAGGCGACATCTAGTGTGTATATGCCTATGCACCAGTCTGCGTACACGTCAGATCAGATCACTCGGACATGTCTGTGTATAAGAGGTAAAAACTATATAAATACTGTTCGTTTTCTCACACAAACCGCTCGTTTCGTGTCTTAGGCCATCAATGTGTACTTACGATGGGGAATTGTTTAATTTGGACGACGGGGAATTGTTTTAATTTGGACTCTGTGCATGCTCTTTGAGACAGTGACCATAGACCTGCATTATATGACTGACAGACAAGAACGGTTTGACCTAAAAATATCAAAATTGAAACTACTGCGGAAAAAAAGACACCTACATCTTGGATGCCCTTGAGGTAAGCTAAAACATACCAAAAATTTATTTCAAAGTGAACTATCCCTTTAATTATTACCAGCATATACCGGGCCGTGGAAGAGTTGCTTCCGGGCGCAAGAACCAAAACATGTCTAGGCAATATGCAATGCCACTGTATTATGTATTGTGTGTTTCCCCTTTAAGAGCCACTATCCAAATTTACAGAGGCACGATTTCAGAAAACATCGGTTCCACACTTTCAGGTTCAGCTAATATTAACATTAGTGCGAATCAAACATTGCTTGAAAGTTTCCTAAGTGGAGGAGGTACGAAAAGACCCAACGATAACAACAACACAGAGACACCTGCTGATGAGAAAAAGGGGAAAAAGAAAGCCACCTTTAACCAAAAATATGTTGATTCGTATCTAAAATACGGTTTTGTCTCTACTGCAATTCACATGGTCCAAATCCCAAGTGTAAAATATGTGGAAATAAATTGGCTAATGAGTCGATAAAGCCCACAAAATTGCTTTGGCATCTTGAAACTAAGCACCCAGCATTGAGAGACAAACCGTTTAGATTATTTTGAATGGAACAAAGGGAACAGCAACTTTTGAAAGCTGCACTGACCGTATTGCTAAAGCAAAGAAGCCCTTCATCATTGGAGAAGAACTGATTTTGCCAGTTGCAAAAGACATTTGCCGTGAAACGTTCGACAAAGCTGCAGCTAAGATCGTCCAGATTCCTCTTTCAGCTACCACTGTAATACAGAGAATTGATGACACTGCAGAGGACATTGAAGAGCAATTGTTAGAAAGGGTTAATTAGTCGCCGTGCATGAGGATACATTGTGTGCGCACTCACTGCCAACTAACACAACTGGGGCAGAAATCTTCAAGTCTTTGAATGACTACATTTCTGGCAAACTTAACTGGTCATTTTGTGTTGGAATATAGACAGATGGGCTGCTTCTATGACCAGACGGCTGTCCGGACTCACTACCAGCATCAAAGACGATGTGCCCGAATGTGAATCTACACACTGTGTCATACACCGGGAAATGCTGGCCAGACGTTTTTTATCACCAGAACTTCACACTTTCGTGCTGAATGACGTTAAAATAATTAACCACATCAAAGCAAATACCTTCAATCCCGTCTTTTCAAACAGCTTTGCGAAAAAAATGGAAGCAGAACACAAACTCATTTTGTTACACACCAAAGTCAGGGGGCTTTTAAGGGGAGATCATTAGCAAGAGTTTACGAGTTAAGAGAGACAATACTGAGATTATTTTCAGAAAAAGTCAACACTGGCAGCACACTTCAGTGATGATGATTGGATTGGTAAACTTGCGCAACTGTGTGACATATTCAACCTGCTGAATGATCTTAATTTGTCAATGCAGGGGTGAAGGACAACTGTTTTTAAGTTGGCAGACAAAGTGTCTGCATTCAAAGAAAAAATTACAACTGGAGGGCAGTGAGTGCTAAAGGGCACATTATGACATGTTTCCAACATTATCTGATCATTTGGGAAAGAAAGAACCAGAGCCTTCTCCCTTCCAGCTGGTCTGCAATCACATAGCTTTGCTGTCAATCGAGTTTGAGTGTTACTTCCCAAATGCAAGTGATCGAAGAATAGCAAAGGAATGGGTCCATGACCCATTTGCAAATGTGCCCGAGAAATCATCCATGTCAGTGCATGAAGAACATCAACTGTGTGCCCGAATGTGAATCTACACACTGTGTCATACACCGGGAAATGCTGGCCAGACGTTTTTTATCACCAGAACTTCACACTTTCGTGCTGAATGACGTTAAAATAATTAACCACATCAAAGCAAATACCTTCAACTCCCGTCTTTTCAAACAGCTTTGCGAAAAAAATGGAAGCAGAACACAAACTCATTTTGTTACACACCAAAGTCAGGGGGCTTTTAAGGGGAGATCATTAGCAAGAGTTTACGAGTTAAGAGAGACAATACTGAGATTATTTTCAGAAAAAGTCAACACTGGCAGCACACTTCAGTGATGATGATTGGATTGGTAAACTTGCGCAACTGTGTGACATATTCAACCTGCTGAATGATCTTAATTTGTCAATGCAGGGGTGAAGGACAACTGTTTTTAAGTTGGCAGACAAAGTGTCTGCATTCAAAGAAAAAATTACAACTTGAGGGCAGTGAGTGCTAAAGGGCACATTATGACATGTTTCCAACATTATCTGATCATTTGGGAAAGAAAGAACCTGAGCCTTCTCCCTTCCAGCTGGTCTGCAATCACATAGCTTTGCTGTCAATCGAGTTTGAGTGTTACTTCCCAAATGCAAGTGATCGAAGAATAGCAAAGGAATGGGTCCATGACCCATTTGCAAATGTGCCCGAGAAATCATCCATGTCAGTGCATGAAGAACATCAACTAATTGAGCTCGCAAATGACGGCGGGCTGAAAAGTATGTTTCAGACATCCTTCCTTGCAGGCTTCTGGATTAAAACAAGACAACATATTCAAAGATAGCTGCGGAGGCTCCATCGGCAGCCACTAAAACAAAGTTACGGAGCAGACTGGACAGTTGCAACACACTTTTTTGTCTCACTGTCACCCATCCCTCATCGTTGGGACCATATTATTGCAGGGAAACAAGCCCAGTGATCCCACTGATTGTTAAGGTGAGTTTTAATATTTTGTTTTAGTTTGTTGTTGCATGCAGTTGATATATAGATGTAATTTGATGATTTCATGTAAATAACATTTTTACAAAATTATATAGTCATTCTTCCCAACCTGCTATATTTCTGTTTACTTGCCTGTGTGCTCATATCCTAATGCAGTTTTCATTGTCTATCTGCCTTTGAGTCTGATAATTCACTGACAACAGTATGTACGTGGCCAATGTTACCTTTTATTATAGCCTAAGTGAGTTACTGTGCACACACATATTCTTAGAGCAGCTTCAATAAATTACATGAAACAAAAAGATAAAATGAAAAGTTCTACAAAAATAAGGGATGACATTTTTCAGTATAAGCATTTAAAAAATCACTGTATGCAGCTTTTAGAACTAAAGACATGCAAACAATGATACTGAATTTGACTAAAAGCTGGCAACATCATGTAATGCCCAAGGCTCTTTTCACACAGCAAATTTGATACATTCATTGATCTTTGAATGGAAAGAATTCAACATATCTGCTTAAAAGCACACCAACCCAAGGCCATAAATGGTGTGTTTTATTTATTCTTTTATTTATACAAATATTCTTCAGTTACATCCAATATTCACTGAAAAACTGGGTCCAACAAATATAGCCCCAAACACTCACCCTAATGTAAGCTTAAAATTAAAGTAAAACTTCATAAATCATATCAAACTTTAACACAAAATTCAACTTAAAAGCCTCCCCAACTTTACATTCCCGTTGTGACCTCAGTATAAGCATAATAGAGTAATTTGTCAAATTATTATAGAATTAGTGCATAATTTTGTCATCACCATTGGCCTGAACTGCATGTTAAATAAATAACATGAAGGGATTTACAGTGCATGATGTCACATATATCTGCTTTTCCTGGAACAGTTAATGCCATTTGAGCCTTAAGTTGTGTCTCTGCTTAAGCCCCTCTGTTGCAGACAGCAATTATATATTCTACTCTCTGTATGCGTTATATGAACATGTCAAGCCATTTGTTATGTCTTAAATTTAAATCTTTAAAAATAGTACAATAATTTTTCTCTGTCTAGATTTTCAGTAGCGTATCAGTTCAAGCCTATGCATAAAGTCTTTCAGAGAGAGAGAGAGAGAGAGAGAGAGAGAGAGAGAGAGAGAGAGAGACAGA
>FLSR01004866.1:17422165-17479367 GCA_900092035.1 Leuciscus waleckii | reverse complement strand
TAATCGATTTTTCTTTTATGCCAAACATCATTAGGATATTAAGTAAAGATCATGTTCCATGAAGATATTGTGTAAATATCCTACCGTAAATATATAAAACTTTATTTTTGTGAGTGAATGCAGCACAATCGCGAACATAAATGAACAACTTTAAAAGCGATTTTCTCAATGTTTCGATTTTTTTGCACCCCGAGATTCCAGATTTTCAATAGTTGTATCTCGGGCCAAATATTGTCCTATCCTGACAAACCATACACGAATGGAAACTTATTTATTCAGCTTTTGGATGATGTATAAATCTCAATTTCAAGAAACTGACCCATGTGACTGGTTTTGTGGTCCAGCGTCACAAATATGTAACCTTCCTTTAAGGCCCACTGTTACTTGTTTTTGTCTTACCCTGATTCACTATGTTAAGCCAGTTATAAGTGTTTATATTTTAGACCTGACCGGATGGTTTTTGCCATACATACATACATACATCACTCGCCCAAGCGTATCTCGTCATATCCGTAAATATAGAAACGTTACTCCTTTGGCTTGGCTTTTTGGAGATGGTGAGAACTGAGGGACAGTTGTGGGCCACTATTACCTAAAACTTTGTCTATTAATGCAGATTTTCTGTCGTTCTCGCTACTTTGAGGAAAGATTAAGCATGGAGCAAGATTTGTTTTACCAACATTTATGTTACATCAGTCATTCACGCTAGAGCTCGGCTAATGTATACATTGTATACATGCACTCTAATTGATACAGTTTCCACGCGTTCACCGCAATATATTAGAAAATACAAATAATCTTTTTTTTGATGGACATGCACTTGTTAATGCTGATGGTGAGGAATTACAGTTGCAGCATATCATAATGTACCTCAAACTGAGTAGCGTATCACTGAGAAACGTCCTGCTCAAGTCGTCCTTGCTATGGAGGTTCGGGTTGAATAACTAGTTCTTCCAATGTTTCATCATCAGATTCGCGCTCAGATTGAAATGGTAAAATCGACGTCATTGTTCGTTACTGTGTTTAGTGTACGGTGTAGGAAGCCTCATGACACGCAGAGCAGAGCCATAGAGATAGAGTTGCGACAACTCCATTCACTCCAATGGAACGTTGTTTTATAGCATGTCGGCTCGTGGAGCCTCTCAATAGTTCCCGGAAGTAGCAGCAAACACATGCAGCGCCATAGCGATGCAGCAGAACAAACCATTTGCGACGCACTTTTAAAAGGTTAGACATTTAAAGAATAAGATTGTATATTATCAGTACATCTGAATAAAAATAACTTACATTAAAGCCTCCTAGTAGATGATACTCATTAAATTAGTAGATTTAAGGGATGTTATCAGATAACTAACAGATTAGGCTAGGATTGGCTAATGGATAAAGTTAGTAACGAACATTAATTGTAAAATATGTTCTCTTAATTCAGTTTCATCCATCGTTTTTGGAGTCTAAACATATATTTTTTGCAGGCTGGGCTAAGTTAGCTACATATTAGTTAAATATAACGTTTGACCACGTGTGACAGTGGTGGGTGGAAGTGGTAAAAATGAGGATATCAAGTTTGTTCCTTATTACACGTATTAAACAATAAAATTCCTTAATAATAAAATGCACCCTATTGATGTAAATTTAGAGTGAATTGGGTGGACTGTTGTTAGGCATTGTGATTCAATGGACTATTACCTGTCTATATTTCAGCTCAGGTGATTTTGGGATTTATGTCAGAAGGAAGTTGATGGACCTAAGAGAGATACAAAATAAATAAAATACAAATAAAAAACAAACCCTTTAAAAATAGGGGAACAATTTGAAAAGGAAGCATACTTGGCTAAATGGGGAATCATACAAAATACCAGAACTGTATTATATACTACTACTGTTATACTAATGTGTTTGATAGGACCTTTGGAGCTGTTTGCTGGTTGGTGGATTTTGGCTAAAGTTGGTCCTTTTCCTCTATGTATCAGACTTGCTTCCAAGATGTCCATCGTTTAGGTGTTGTTTTTTTCTCTCTTTTTTTTTTTTTGCCTCAATCCTCAACCTCAGCCATATAAATCTTTTGGAGATTTTTTTCTTGTACTCCACAGCATGATGGAAACCTGCTGGAGAGTGACTGAACCTCTTTCTCCAAGACACCAACTGTGTTGGGGAGCTCCATGAGGTAGGAACTAGTCTTGGTCCTAAATAGTTTCTCAGTTTGTTGAGTTAAGTCATAGGCTTCTTGGGAGGGACAACAAAGAGCACCTGCCTTGAACTCTTTTAAGTTCACTAAGATGCTGTTATCTCCAGCAGGATTGTCATCAGTGTGTTGTGTTGCAGTTTTGCATTTTCCGCAGATGTTGGCAAAAAATATTAATTTGTGGACAATGTAGCCTGCAAGATGGAAGATAATACATTTCTCAGTTTGTGTGAGGTCAGGTGCTGTTCTGTTCTCCACCATCAGCTGTTCCTGACTGATGGAGTGACATTTTGTTCCACTGTGTCCAGGAAGTCTGCCAAAAAGCTACTGTCGTCTTCCTGGTATCTCCCAGACGTGGTGAGGAACTGCTCTATTCATGGTTCTCATCAGGTCCCTTTCCATAGGTGTATAAAATCAAGCACCTAGATTATGAATGCAGACTGCATTGTGCTTGATTAATACACCTGTGGAAAGGGACCTGATGAAATCCATGAATAGACCTTCTCCTTTTCCCTCTTCTTTGCTATTTGTTCATCAGAACGTCGTCTCTTTGGTCGTGTGTCGGCCATATCAAAATTCAAGAGAATATAATTCTAACGTTAGTTGTTGTCGTTGTCTAGGACATCTCTCCTCTAGCTAACTTCCCTCTTCATGCTTCTCTCTCCTCCACTCCCCACACCCCCCTTCATGTGCATGCACACTAACCCCCCTACTTTTAATGCCATCCCTTCTTGAAAGGATAATAAGTCCTTAATAGGGACCACTGAAACCTTGTTGGAAGGTAGGTTCTCTTTGTTAACCACATTCTCTGGAATTTTTAACATCTGTCCACGGACAAGGGCACTTTTTAGATTTTTTACCAGGTGTGGGACATCAGGCATGAAATAGAGACGCCTGTCTGGTGTTGTTGGATGTGGCACAGATATTTTGGTGTGGTCGACCCTAAAGGATTTCCACATGGCCTGGTTAGGGCTACCCATATGGTGGTGACATCAAGCACATGTAGCCCTATGGATGCTGCCCTCTCTCTATTATTTCTGTCATTTTTGGCCTGTACTCTTCTCCATTGGTAGAATTACCACTGTAATGATATGACACTACTTGTTTCCACCGAGTTGTGTTTCCAGCCAACATAAACACACAAGCATGTGTTGCTACTCCTGTGTGACCTGGCAAAGTGACATCACCATACATTTTGCATGTGAGCATGTGCATCTTCACACTTGGAGTGATTGCCATTTCATCCAAGGACAGCACACACTCCCTTTCAAGGTCTGCCAATCCATCTACCTTCAGTTTTAAAAAATCAAATACCTCTGCAACACACCAGGCTCAAATTTAACACATTCCATCCTTCTTTGCAGGGTTCTGATTGCTGGCAAAGAAATCTGCAATTCCTGTAGGGTCTTGTAACCAGTTGGTCTCTTTAATGCCTTATTAATTGTGTCATTGCTCCATTTCATCCCTTTTGTGGTTTGTCTTCCTAATGCCTTAATTTGGTCTTTTGAAAAAAAATGTCTTTACATTTTTGTCCCTAATTTAATTGTTTTCTTGAGAGCTGCATTTTCATTCTTTATTTTTCTTAGTGGTGCATTTGCATTTTTATTTTGCATTTTTATTTTGCACTTTAATGTTTTTAATAGACCCAGGTGACTGGCTGATGGCTCACTGGTATGCTGACTGGCTGCTGGCTGACTTGCTGCTGGCTGACTGTCACCTTTCCCTGTCTCTCCTCACTAGCCATGTCCTCTCTTTCTTCACTGTCACTTTCCCTTCTCTGAGTGTCCTCATCCCTTATTTCCTCAACCTTTGAAACTGATAGAGGCAGAATACATGGTATTGCTAAATAATATCACATCACTTCAAAATGAGAAATATTACTTCAACTAGTACGAGTTCGTACTTATTATATATGTGTCCCATGTAACACTATAGCTGTGATCAGCAGCGATGTGCTGTATGTTTACAGGTCTAGGGGTGTATCGTGGTGCAGGGGCCCTCCTCTTTTTGACCACAGGACAATACACAAAGATGGTGGAAAAAACATCTGGTCTCAGCCTACTCTTGAAATGTTTGGTCATGACAAATTGGTTTGCCTCAAAATGTGCCTGCAGAGTGACTTGAGTTTAGTTTCCACACAGAATTTTTTTTTTTTTTTTTTTTTTTTTTTTTTTTTCCCCCATTTTTTATATATAAACGGGGGTTAAAAAGCACACTATATATAATTATAAGAATTGTAAACAATAAGCTTAATTTCACTAAATTTTACGTTTACTTAACATCATGTTACTTCTGCTAATAGTTCATTGACCCATTGTGCGGTGCGAGCTGAAAATCACCTGTCACCTTGAGAGTCTCTGTACTATCTGAAAGTCATAAAGTCATAAATATGAGATTAGTGAAAACACAATGAACATGAGGTAGCATAAAAAGGCAACAGCAACCCGTGTTTATACAAGTTAACGTTGGCCTGAAATAAGTTATGGCAAATAACGGTAATCGAACACTATTCCTCAAATATTAGCTGATTTGATCTTTTAAAAACAACATCGCTGTAACTACATACTCATGTTACATACATATGTCAGTGTGTTATATAAATATATAAAATAAATGCATTTATTGACTACGAATTTACCAGAAATCGCAGTTCTCTCACTCTACTCTAACAGTTTGAATTGGCCGCCAAAGCACTTCCTGGAACTATCTGAAGTCTACGTGAATCACGTGACGATCAAGCATTTTGAACTTCCGTTGTCGCAACTCTCTCTCTATATGGCTCTGGATAACACTAGCAGAAACACACTGTTGGTTGTCAATGGTGACAAATCTCTCCTGGATGTGACAGCTGCTTGAAGAACCAGCACAGTCTATCTGAAGTCACATGACCTATTTCCTTACTATCCTTCTGATCCCCTGCTCACAGCCTGTAATTCACTGTGTGTTTGTGTAGAGGCAGAGGATAGAAGGAAGGCAGGAGGAAGGCAGGGGGAGGAGGGGTGGTTAAGGGGAAGAAGGGGAAGGGAGGGAAGGAGGGGACACAGAGGAGGGAGAGGCAGGCAGAGAGATGAGCCCAGCTTACACACAGTGAATGCAAGGGTAAACGGAGGAGTGTGCGAAAAAGTGGACATTTACGGTCTCTCCACAAACCCAGAAGGACGGGAGGATCGTGCACCTCTCTTTTTGGCTGAGTGAATAAGTAACAGCAGGGAGGAGGAGAAAGCACTGATGTGGAGGGGAGATCTGTGCTTTCCTAGACATCAGTGAATACACTACTTCAGCAAAGAAGAGTAGAGAGAGACGAGAGGAGAGGAGACACATAAGGGATTGTGTTTTTTCTAGTGAGGCACGTCAGATTGTGTCTCATGTCCTGGAGTGAGTGTAAAAGATATCTGAGAAGTATGGCTGATGAGCAGTGCCATGTCAAGAACTAGGAGTCTGGGGAGCACTCACTGAAGACATGGCTCAGGTGAGGAGATTGCTGAGGGTGAGTCGCATAAAGATCCCACAACTTTTTTTATTCTCTGTGAGAGAGATGAATGCAAACTATCTGCTTTAATCAAATATCTTAACAGATACAGCATGCTGGGAGTTTGTAACATTAATATTTATTAGACCCCCTGTGCTATGCCGGCAAACCCTGCAGAAGCTCAGAAGAGCAATAGTGTGAGAGAGGTGTAGGATGGAAGATAATAAATGTTGAATCTGTATGTGCGTGTTTTTGACAACTCTGCAGGAGTCACTATTGCGCTTTCATGGCTGTTTGAATACCAGATTGTCTATGTGTGGATTTGATGAAAAATTGGTTCAGGAGTGGGGATCATATTCACAGATAGCCTACTATTCTAGATTTGTACTCTGTGCATTTATGTGTATGTGTTAAGAGTAGTCTAAACCATTTGACTAATGAATTTCCATGACTTTTCCAATTGTTCATTATTAGTGGATAAGGCTTTTCAAAAATCATTTAGGGATTGCAGTCATAAAGAACAATTATTTCAGAGCTGAGCATAATTACACATGTAATATATTAAATATTTGTTTAATGACATCTTTTTGCTAAGTACTAAGAATGGAGGCCAGTATCAACAAATGCCAAGGCTGCTACTAATGTCTCTATTAAAGGTTGGGTAGGTAGGAATTGTCTAAAAAACTTCTTTTCCAAATTTGTTTAAACTTTATTTATATATCAATGCATAATTAAAATGTAAGTACTCTGAAAAAGAAAGTATAAAAATCGAGTGTCTGTAGACCTCTCACGACTGTTTTAAAGACAGCTCATTATTTCCATTCACTCCACCCCCTCCCTTCTGGGCTCCTTCCAAAGCCACGCCCCCAAAACACATGAACGCGCGACTCCGAACGCTGAGCTGGAAGACGCATTATTTACCTGAGACGAGCGGAGAGGAAGGACCACAGTGCATGTAGTGACATCATGTCAGAATCACATGTAATAAAAAAATCTAACTTTATCATTATGAATATAAACAAATAAGATGTATTTTAGTACTCACTATCAAGCTAGCATATTGATATTGGTAAAGTTTAAAATATATATTTTTTGATTCGCTAACGAGCTAGTTATATCTATAAGGCAAAGCTAAAAACAGGTTGCATTGATACACGTTTTTCCATTACCATCAGTTACACTGTGATGAAGATGAATTTCGTGTAAGATTCATAACATATACGGTGTTTTGCATGTAAGAGTTTCCATGATGAAAACATTGTTGACTCTAATGAAGACTAACGTTAACGTACACTCCGAGTCCGGAGACAAGTACCGCATCGTCGGTTCGAGGACAGGTCCGGGGTTGAGGGCGAAGCAGAGGAGGTCGTTCAAGAGTGCGGGCAGGGTCCGAGGAAGTAGTTTTTGCCTTGTTTGCCTTCGCTGACTGCATATGCAGGTGCTTTGAGCTGAATATTTCCGGGAACGGTGACATGTGATGAGTGCACGCAGGGCAGCGCGCGCAGTGGGGCTCGGGCACGAGACATGAAGGCATCTGATTGGTTCTTTACATTCGCACCGAATGGCAGTGATTGGTCAGAGTTTTTACTGTCCTGCAGCTGCTACAGAGGTCTGATTTTTTTCATTCCTTTTTCTAAACACATAATGTATTGACTACTATCAGGATGGAAGGACCATTTCACCCAGTATAAAAAAAAGTGTTTCTGAACAGGATTACCTACCCTACCTTTAACAGACTTATTTTTCCCTGTAAATCGCATAAAACTGATAAAAATGTTTAAAAAATACCATTCACTGAAGCATAATGTACCAGTGATTTATAGTTCAGCCACAGATATTAGATATTTCATTTTTTTATTTAATACAGTTAGGCTATTGCTATTTTTGGTCACACCACATGATGAGTGGTCCCTCCAAATGATACGAAAAGCTTATATTGTTAAAAATCTATATAAAGAGATCCGTAAACAATACATTTCATACATAGAATAGATTTAAACCAGATTTTATAAAAAATTCACATAATTTTTATGAACAAACATTTTATAAACGTTTTTTTTTTATTTTGCTCGGCAGTGGCATCTGGTAAAATAGATTAAAATAGTTAGAAATAAATACAGAATAAATTACTAATAAATACGCCCACCACACACCAGCTTACTGGTGGAGAGGAGACAGAGCAATGAAGCCAATCAGTATATGAGGATGATTAGGAGGCCATGATAGACAGAGGCCAAGGGGCAATTTGGCCTGGATGCCGGGGTTAGACCCCTACTCTTTTTCGAAGGACATCCTGGGATTTTTAATGACCACAGAGAGTCAGGACCTCGGTTTAACGTCTCATCCAAAGGACTGTGTTCTTTTGGCAGTATAGTGTCCCCGTCACTATACTGGGGCATTAGGACCCACACAGACCACAGGGTGAGCGTCCCCTGCTGGCCTCACTACTTGTGTTAAAAAATACTCTGGTAAAAGTAGAAGTACTGATTTAACTTCTTTACTCAAGTAAAAGTAAAAAAGTACAGGGCTTGGAAATTTACTTAAAATATAAAAGTAAAAGTAGCCTTGCGGATGACAACCATTTTTTATGCAAAGCTACCTGGACCACACAAATGTTACTAAAGTGAAAGCTGAGAAACTGAAGTGGATTTGGAAAAAAAGGTTCTTTATATGCCGTTGCCTACATTTTAAATGATGTCTGCCAATAGGCCTAAAACATCACATAGCCTATGATTATTGTGACAGACTGGGACTCCAGGTTAATAAGATTCTGACTGAGTAGCAAAATATGAATTCAATTGTGATTCTATGAGAATTCACAGATCCAGTTTCTCATTTTTAATCTTCCCCTTAACATTTAAAGGAATCTACATGTATGTAATGATTTGCCGCGAATGAATACTGCCAAATCTGTCGAGTCGTCTTGTAGTGGTGCGTCAAGTGCAACATATATTCCCATCCAATTGACCGTTCGCAAAGACCCGCCCCCTTTAGTTTCCGTTGCTATGTCCGACAAGTGACGCCATTCTCACGCCACACCATGTTCTCACGCAGTGAAAAATACATCGTGGAGCAGAGAAGACACTGACAACACACTGACAGACAGGACAGGCCAGGTTATTTTTTATATGAAACAAAGTCTCACCTTTCAAATTTAGTCATTAATTATAGAAATTTAAACAATAAATACCGTTTTGTGTCTCTTTAATGTGTCTGACAGATCGATCAGTTAAAGCTGCTCGAGAACCGATCATCTCTTCCTTCAGTTAATAGCATCAAATAAACATGAATGAACATAAAAAGGAATGTTGTTTTAACCACGGAAAGACGTCGGTACACTTCGTTTTTCAAGTTTAAATCCTCCAATGTTAATCTACTAACTCTCCTGACTGCCTGGTCGGACAAAAATGGCGGATGGCGGATTATGATTGGTCAGATCGCCTCCCTGCGAAGGGTTGATGACGCGAAAAATAATAACTCCAATCTGTATTGTAAAAAAGCGCTATATAAATAAAGGTGACTTGACTTGACACTACACACTCAGACCCTGCTTCGGGCCTTCCGAGCTGGGTCCCGGTTTTTTGCCTAGAATTCTGTGGTATCCGTGGTTCCCCTGCATCGCTCAGTTGTAGCACTACACGGTGCTCCTGGCTGATCCAGCGGTTCCCCCGTACCAACAGACTCGGCTTCATTAGCTGGCATTGAGTGCGCTCAAGACCCGGTCATGCCTTCTCACGCACTCTCTGCCACTACAAAAACTAGAGACAGGTGTTAATCACTCAGACCCTGCTTCAGGCCGCCTTCAGGCCTTCCAAGCTGGGTCCCTGTTCTCTAGCCTGCTGCCTCACTCTGAGTACGTCTCTGATACCTTAGGCCCCCTGTGTTGGTCCGTTATAGCACTGAAAGGTGCTTCTGACCGACTCAGCCGGTTCTTGTATCATCAGACTCGGCTAGGACGATTCAGTTTGTCTGGTACCCGCCCATGTGCAGCATTATTTGTTACACATCTGTGTTTCGAATTGTATCTTCCATGTGTGCGGTCGTCGCTTCCTACTGGCGAAGGTTGTGATCAAGCCGTTCCTCCAGCCGATATGAAGATAGGCTTCCAAGTGAGGCCTGTTCTTCATTGTACTCAAACTATAGTGAGTTAGACCATCAGGGATGTGTGCTTGATTCGGGCCCTTTTTCAAGCCTCCGTTCAATTTACAACACAATACGCATTACTAATGCTCATCCCCATGAATGGTCTGCAGCGTGGGATCTGAAGGATGCCTACTTCAGATATCGCTCCTCCGCAAACACGGGCAATCCTGTGTATCCAAGTCTCAGTACAAGTCCCTCCCTTGGAGTGCTACATGTCCAGTTGGGTCTTCAGGTCAACTGGAGAAGAGTAACACGTCCATGGACGTCTTTTTCCAGTTCGGAGGTGGACTTGGTTTACACGTTTCTCAACTGGAACGTGTCCGGTCGGTGCTTAAAAGTGAGAGGGTCCCACTGAATAACCTTCAGAGGCTCCTGGGGCATATGGTAGACGCAGCCGCATATAACCGGTTTCCTCCATATGATGACCGCTTCAGCACTGACTTCATGACCAAGTCCCTAGGTGGCCGTGGCAGAGCAGCACGCTCCGTGTGCCAAACTCTCAGCAGTGTTCAGACCATTTGTTTCTCCGGGCTAATCGCTCCTAGAACAAGTGACTACAAAACACGGGACCACGTATAACGTGCATGCAGTAAGAGGGCTTGGGCATACCTCACACTGCATTGGCATTCAATTGCCTCGATTTGTTAGCAGTTTCCATGCCGCTGCTCAGCAAGATACACTGCCCAGTACAGCGACCGTTGCACATATACGCTTCCCTCATATGTCACAACTTGCCCGCCACCTCCTCCTATGCTTCTGAGGTCGCTTTTTCCTTTAAATTCCGGCCTGCTCAATCGTGCCGCCCATGTGTCCCCTTGCCAGTTGTTTACTCCCTTAAACACAGAGACACCGGCTTGCAGCTGACGCCAGGGCCTACGTAAAATGCGTTAATTCCCCAGTGAGCCCTCTTGCACATCACTTTAAATCAGGTAAGAAGGATCAGGTTCTTTTAGTTGCCCCGTAATGGCCCAACTAGGACCTCGTTCCCTAGACAGCCTTCCTAACTCATTCCTCTGAGACTTCTCAGGGATGGGGCACCGTTGGCACCTGCACCGAACCGGAGAAATCCAAGTTCCGTTGCGGTGGTTCAGCTATCTACCTCTGAAAGAACATAGATACTATTACTTCTGCGAGAGCTCCCTCTAAAGTTGAGGCTTACTTACGACTGAAGTAGAACCTGTTTGTTGTTGGTGTTCTTCTCACGAGAGGACCCTCAAGAGTTTTCTATCACTTCTGTGCTTCCTTCCTGCAGAAGATGGGTCGGAGCGTGGCTGTTCCGCTCCACCCTCAAAATGATGTTGCCCTTAACCCTCTGGGGTCTAAGGTGTTTTTGGGGTCCTTGAGATGTTCTGACATGCCCTGACATTTGTGCTTTTTTCAGTTGCTTATAAACATATTAATGGCAAAGGTGTAATTACACTCCATTTAGCACAAACAGGGCTACCATAATATGTGAGCAACATGAATGTACATGTTTGTATTTTTGAGAGAATAATGTTTATGCATGGTTATTGAAAAAACTAAAAACTAAAGTTTCTGAAATAAGACCACAAAACACATACTAAATACGTGTCAATAAGACTTTTGACTAATTGATGTCATTGCCTAGAGTTTTTTCTTCAAAATGATGTGAAAATCATACTGCCCATATCATTCACACAACACAATACATTGATTTAAATCTTGTAAAACACTTTGTGTTTGTAAAGACAATATACGCAAGGGGCGTCAACCATTCAACACCATCATGCATATGTAGTGGTTCACACCTCAGGAGACAATGGGGCCCGCATACTTAATGAGCCATTCATTCAGGTGTGTCACCTATAGACACAAGAAAGAATGCAAGAGCAATATTTTTTTTGGCTTTCTGACCCCCAAGACTCAACTAATCTCTGCAATTCTCCATCTGTGACCCTTGGAGAGTATTTGGCCACTCAAACCATTATCCTCACTGTGCATTAAGATAATATAGACACAAGTCCTCTTCCTGGCAGATTCATAACATATTTAGTTGATTATAACTTCTTAATTATTGCCCTGATGGTCAAAATGGGGATTTTCAATTCTTTAGCTATTGTCTTACAGCCACTTTCTATTTTGTGATGGCCAACAATCTTTTGCTGCGCATCAGAAATATATTCTGTGGTTTTACTCATTGTGATGGATGATTCTAAGGGTGCCAATAATTGTGGCCAACGTGTTTTGGAGAAAAACATTTATTTCATAATGTGATTTCCCCCCACTTTAATTCTTTTACTTAAATGAAAGGTTAGAATTTTGCACATTTTTTGATTGAAAGATCAAAAGGATAAACGTTGCAGATTTATTTTTTACAGCCAGTTTTGATCATATTTACCAGGGGTGCCATTAATTGTGGAGGGCACTGTATATATATATATTAGTGGTGGGCCGTTATCGGCGTTAACATGCTGCGTTAACGCGAGACTCTTATCGCACGATAAAAAAAATATCGCCGTTAATCTATTCTCCAAGTTGGGTTGGGAGATGGCTCTATACTACACAAGCTATGATGACGCAATCAACCCGCGGCCGCGAGGTAAACCCGGCTGCAACGCATATTCGTCGTCATCTTAAGTAAACACGGCTGAAAGTGAAAGCTGGTGAAAAAGATCGGTGCAACATCCATTATTTGGACTTGGTTCGGCTTTAACCCCTCAGACGAGCAGCAGCAACTATATACAGAGTGTGTGGGGTAACAGTTCGGTAAGTTAACACACGACTAATCCGTTCGACCACCTCAAATTCTAAACGAAACACATGATATCACTGAATACCAGCGCGCGCGTATTATTCCCATTCCAATATATCTTAGTGGTGTAGCACATAATCTCGATTTTAAGAATCGTTGTTGTGTTTCTTTTAAACTGAAAAGACATCAGTTAGACAATATTCTAATTTTAAATTTGGGGTTTCATAAGCTCCAAGCCATAATAAACATTAGACCTACTTAAGTCTCTGCAGCTAGTGTACTTAAATTTTATATATCTGCAAAATGATGTTGTATACTTACAGTTTTGCACAATATATGTTCTCAAAACTACATACACCCTTTAAAAAAAAAAACATTTAGCAGTTGTTTAGCATGAGTCTGTGTAATCTGTTCTGAAATGGTTTTATTACAATATACTGTATATCGTTATCGCAAGAGGCTGCAATGTATATCACAATATAGATTTTAGGCCATATCACCCATCCCTAATTGATAGCCTATAGTAGTTGATAATAACATAGGCCTACCTAACGTTGCCTACGGACGGTAACAGTACAGTAGTAACCTTTTACAGTCTATGAGTAGAACAGCTTTCTGGTGGTGGTTGAGGAGATTCCCCCCTTCTATGTAAAGCGCTTTGAGTGCCGAGAAAAGTGCTATATAAATGTAATGAATTATTATTATTATTATACTTTAGGATTGTAGCTGGTTGTGTACGCCTCCATTCATAGAATAAAACGACTGTTACCATCTATACCGATTAGTGGCAATGCCGATATGGTTTTAGTTTATCATAGCTAACCATAAGCCAGAGTCCATTTGGGTCTTTTACTTTCATTTTGTATTTATTTATTTTATTATTCAATTGTTTGTTGAACATTCGCCGGTTCCCGCCTCCTTCTTCCCACAACATCTTACTGCGTTACACTGGTGCCGAAACCCGGGAATAAGAAAGAACGCGCTGGTAAAGAGCCCTCGTCGCTGTGGGAAATCCGCGGTGCCATCGATCATGTTGAGCAGAGTCCGTCGCCATGGACACTCGAGGCGGTGCGCTGGAGTGAGTTGCCGGGGGAACAGACCAGTTCGTGTTTTCTCTCCTTAAGAGTAGCAAATCTGTTGATAATTTTATTATGGTCCAATTCGTCAACATCTTTCTCAATGCCATAACTGCCCATTAATGAAGCGGAGCCTGCACTGACCCATGGTTCTCTTAAGCCAGGTGTGGAGATAACGAAGAGCACTGAATGACCTGTACAATAACAGGTACATTGAGGGCAAGCTGGATGACAGATTTCAGTGATGGAAACATGTCAGAATCCAGCAGGTTATAAACTGAAATCATGTCCTGTGGAGCAGCACCATCTCGCTTTTTAAGTGTCAAAAAGTGCCTTGCTACCCTGACCTCCTCTGTCTTTAGATCAATGTTGTAGTGGTGTGCCAGTTATGCTAAATGTGGCTCAGACAGGACGTTTTCAGATATTGGAAAACATGCTTGAATACGTTGAGGCATTGCTGCATTTACAGCAGAAAAACAGTTCTCCTATTCCGTTATCATTCTAATCAGACATGGATATAGTCATTTTGTTTTGAGTTGTTCGGCATCTGTGCTGATTCCCCTATGCGCACCACAAGCTGTTTCAGCAACAAAATTATCCATCCTTTTTGTCTTCTATCTCTGGTCAGAAAGTTGCACCTCAAATAGAATGCGATTAATTCACACAATGCCTTTGCTCTGAGATATAGTATCTGCAGCAGTGGGATCACTGTGTTTCTGCTTTAGTGAGTTACACACACAGCATCTTTGTATAACACTGTTACAAACTGTTAGAGAGCAGACGGATACTATGCTTTCGAATCGGTCTTTCCGTACTTTGATGTCAGACACCGATTGGTGTTTTTTGGAGCTTGTTGCTTTTCTTATTGCTTTTTTATTGAAGATGAGGATGTTTTAAGTAATGAAACTTGCAGGATGTATTTATGATACAAAGACCTCTTATATATCAAAAGCTCAAGGAAAATTTTATTTCTCATGTTATGACCCCTGTAAAATATAGTAACGAAAGAAAGATATTGATTTCTCATCTTAAAGAAATTATGGTGAATTTTGAGTTGTCAATGATTTGGTAAAAAAAATAAAAATAATCATATGACTGTTTTAAATATCTAATGCTTCAAGTAATATAAAAAATAGGAAGTTCAGGAGATAAAATGAGCTAGGTCAATAATGAGATTCTGACCCACAGTCATAACCAGCAGGTGGTGGTAATGCACCAAAGTTGTATGCCAACTGTCATTAAAAAAAAAATCAAGAAGAAGAGAGAGAAGGAAGAAGAGCATAAAGAAAAGTAAAATCATTCATAACATAAGTTGAAGGGAGCAAGTCATCTTCACACATCTACGAATAGGGCAATCTTAACAACATACCCATTACAGGGAAACAAAACAGGTTTATGTGGTGTTTGTTTAATAGAGGAGACATTGGAGCATGTTATGATAGCATGTAAAGCAAATGAAAGAGAAAGGAGGAGTCTTAAGGAAGAATTGCAATCGTTAAAACAAACAAATAAATGCAATAATGATATTTATTAGGATTAATAAAACATAGGATATACGTGGGAAATACAGAGTTCAATCTCTTCACACTCCATCACAGTAGGTATGCACCTATTAAGTTAGTTTGCAACCCGCCTTAAAACCAAAAGAAGAAGGAAGAGGAAGATTACAGGTAAGTTCTGTTTATACATTAGCAATGATGAAAAGTTAACGTTTTTGGATACTCTGATGTTGTGTTTATGAATAATTGCATTTATGTGATTATAATATGAAATTTTCTCCGATGTTCATTTTATTTAAGATTTATGTTTTGCAGTGTTATTTAACATTGCTAAGGTTGTACCAACTAATTTACACATGTATGCTAGACATGTTCTGATAAGTTCCACATATTTATCAGCCTGTATAATTATCTGCATAACTTTGTTGGTATAATTTCTACTGATTTACTTGACCTAGAGTCGTTTTCTGTTTTTTTTTATCTTTTCAACCACACAAATACTTTGCTACACATGCACTTTTAAGCACGTTCTTAGTCAGTTTGCCAGGAACAATTTATTTATAAATCGCCTGCCAATAATATATGAATGAAACGTCTCAGTTAGCACTGCCCAACTAATCGTTTGCTCTTTTCTTATGAATATTTACCCTTCACACGTATCACACGTGTGCTCAGAATGTTCAGTGCTTGACACATGTGATCAACTGCTAAATTCAGATCTGCTTTGTGCTTCTGCTGGACTGAACCAGAGGCTGACTCACTCAGCACTTGTCATACATCACAACTGTTCAGTGTATTCTACAACAAAATGTTTATTTTAGGTTTCAGACATTGAAATACACGCTAGTACAAGAAGAAAAAAAAAAGAAAGAAAAAAAACTTGTGACGTCTTTGGAAGCAACAATAATATATATATATAAAAAAAACTTTCAATAATTTGAAAACATTTTGTTATGTTAAAAACACACATTGTGTAGGTAACTATAAAGTTTACACTGTTCTTCCCCCAGTTTTATCCATTGTTTATTGTTCAGTACACATTAAGCATGAATCTTAGAAAACATGATTCAATTAATTGATTTAAAAATAAATCCATAAATATTGGTTACATATTATCATAGGTCATAAAAATGATCAAAAATAATATGAGATAATATTTGCTGTCACAGTCTCTGGGACCCTATTGACAATAGAAGTATCAGAACAAGGAACGTTAGGATCCAAACAGTTTTTATTAAATAAACATCTAAAAAAAGGAAAATTGCAAGAACAATAAACCTCACAAGAATCGAAAATGGGCTGATTTCCCATAGACTAGAGGTAGATATAGAAGTTATAGAAGTCTCTCTTGCTGCTGCGATCTTTTTTGGCATGACAGATCACTGTAGCTGTAGCACGTCGGTTCAAGCGAAGCTGCAGCGTGAACCGATCATTCAGCTTCAGCTCAATTAGTTATAACACAAAATAAACATGAATGAACATTAGAAGGTATGTCGAAAGATACAGTACAACTTACTGAAATCCATATCATGTAAAATGTAATCGCTCAATCAGTGTTTCAACTGCGGAAAAGCGTGCAAAAAAAGCTTTTAAATAATGTCATATAACGTCACATTTACCTCAGAAAAGTCATTCAATGTCAAAAAACTTGTTTGTCAGCTAGAAAAATTAACATAGAGAGGAGCATTTTGCTAAATATATGCATTATATTGCATATTCATTGTATTTCTACCTGTTCTTCAATTAATGTATGTTTGAATAATCAGTTTTATGACAGACACCTTTTAAATGTTATCAAGATTTTTTTTTTAGCAACAATCATGTCATTAAAAAATTATTATAACCTTATTATGAAACTTATTTATGTGTAATTTAACATAGTTACTATGTAAATAATGTAAATAGCCTAAATGAACACTAAATGAAAAATAGCCAGCGCTAAACAAGCTGGCTTAATTTGGAAATGTGAATAAAACCCTCCTGTAACACCTTGAAAGTTTATAGCTTCTCCCAACTCAAAAACTCTGAAATCAAAATATCTCAGAGTATCACAGGCAGTTCCCAGTCAAGAGGCCCTACAGGCAACTATTTACTTTGCCTACAGCTAGCCCCGTTCTGATGGTTTTATTTTCCCTGCTTAAGTGTTTTAAACCAATGTGTTTATTTGTTTAGAGTTAAAACTCTCCTCAAGATTGATAAAGTTTCTCATTATAGAAATGTGTTCTTAGCTGACTCATCTAGTAGAGCTCTAGGTTTTCCTTTTCATTCCTTGTGTTTACATAAAACATTTTATTTTAGTTACTTTGTGTCGCCCTGCCCTAAGTGTGTATCTTTTTGAGTCTGACAACCATTGAAACAGCCAATGAGGGCGATATCAGACCCATACAACTTTATAGACTTGTTTTTCTTAGTTGACAGTTTGGCCAAGAGAGAGACAGTTTGATTTTCAATCTGCTTCTTTGCTGCCCCGTGTTTATTATGCCAAAGTAAATGGGGGGGTTTTTTCAGTTTTTTTTTCTCAGGTTTTTTTTTTTTTTCAGTAAATACAATTTTATCTGTCTTATATTTGTATTTATGCTATATCCTCCTGTGAACCAGATTTTTATTTTTATCATTACATTATTTGGAGCTAAAGAAACAAATGGAGTTCAAGTGGAGTTTCTTTTTTTTAAAGATATTTTATTCATATTTTATGCTATGCCTTCTTTAGAGGACACCAGGACTAATAAAGTGTTAGCAGATATTAATGCTTAATACTACTAATACTACATGTAGTTGGGCCGTGACTTGACATGCATATTTTTGTGTTCAAGTGCATTATTTCCTTTTAAAATAATGTGATAAATTCATGATGTATATCAGTTTATTCTATAAAACCTATTTAGTTTGAATTCATTTAAAAAAGATTTTTTGGTACCCTAAACCCCCAAAATGTCAGTTGACGCTAGAACAAATGAACTGCCTAAGAAAACAATCTAAAATGGTGTTTTAATAATAAGAAAAAAAATAAGAAATGTCACGTGTTGAGTGTGTTTTGATTCATGTTTGCATTTCTTTTTTAGTGTTTTGCTGTCAGCGTTTAGTTCAGGCCTTGTTCACACTAATATGTTTTCGTTTGAAAACGCATCTTTTTCTCCCCGTTTTGGCCTTCCGTCCACACTGAGACAGCGTTTTAATTAATGAAAATTAAGCTATTTGAAAACGCTCTTCAATGTAGATAAATTTGAAAACGGCGTTTTCGCTTTGTATGTGAACTGTCAAAATGGAGGTAATTAAAAAACGATGAAGTAATTTTAGTAATGTGATGCACATTGTACCAATAGATATTCATTATTATACCAGTATTGTGCCTGTTATGTGCTATTCACTTTCACAGTGTTGCTAAAATATGTTACTTTGCACACTCTTCATATCACAGTCCTGTAAAGATCACAGAAAATGTACTCACATTTGCTGTCCTTTAGCAATACATGAGAGCAGTTGCGTTTTAGACCAAATAATGATGATGGAGTGCGACGTGGACGCATCAGTGAATGCTGAGATATTTTGCTAACTAAAATGATCCTGTTAGAAGAATTGCGTGATAACTTTATTATTAATTATTTTCTAACTGTATCATCTCAGTGAGTTTTGTGAGGTTCGTCTGAAAACACTAGTGTGGACGGAGAGCGTTTTTAAACGGAAACGCTGTTTTCCCCCTAATTAGTATCATTAGTATCATTAATTCCTCTGTTTGCAGTCTATTTAAACCTTGTGTTTCTTTCAGATCTTTGTCAGTTCTACATGGGTTGTTCTGTTCTGTTTGTTCATGTTCCTAATAATCAGATTTGGAAAGATTTTAGTTTATTTGTAAATAAAGATTGCTGCACTTAAGATCCTGCTTTATCTCTGCTGCAGCCGACTGTGACAATAAAATACTTTGGCATTATTTTATGTTTGAAACCTTTAATATAAACAAATTTTATTAATTTATTATTCTTTTAAAATGTTAGTTTTAAGTTAAATATGTTTTACACTTTTAATTATTAATTATTATTATTAACTGGCATCTAAAATGATTAAAAAGTTACTATCAAGTAAATAAAAATCGATCACTTTATATTAGATGCCTTTAATATGTATCACATTAAAAAAATTTTTTAGATACGATGTAATTGTTCATTAGTTCAATGTGGTACCTAATGTGATCAGATAAATGAGACATCAACTGTTGTACTGTTGGTGTGCCTCCAGGAACAGGGTTGGGCTATGATACTATTTGTTCAGTGAGCAAG
This sequence comes from Leuciscus waleckii, assembly GCA_900092035.1. NCBI lineage: Eukaryota > Metazoa > Chordata > Actinopteri > Cypriniformes > Leuciscidae > Leuciscus > Leuciscus waleckii. Next base: position 17,460,011 of record FLSR01004866.1, on the reverse strand, counting down.
TGTCCAACGTTAATGATAAATTGCGAGTAGTATTCAATTAGTCATGTAGTTTCCACCACCATGAGATGACTCATTAAAATAAAACAGCTTTTATTAGTCTTTATCTCATGTGAGTCCATGTCATTTTAATATTTCCTAATTGTGCTGTTTATTACATTGTGATCAACTTGCGACCTCTTACGACATCCAAAATCACACACACCCTAAAACCAGGTTAATTTTAACAAAGATGTGCAGATTTTAAGTCATAACTTTTTTTTTTTTTATGGCTGAAATCTTTATGGAGAAAGATGGACAGCGCTTCTAAAATGAGTTCCCATGACATCAGAGAGGAGGGTGATGTTGTTGACCACCAGAACCAGAGATCAGGATCTTCAGAGCCCAGCTGTGTGCCTATGAAGAGTGATGAATCCATGAGTGCAGCCCTTAACTTCAGTGATGGAGCAGTGACCTCTGATCCTGTGTGAGTACAAACATGTAGTTGGTGATTGAGCTGCTGCAGTGAATCGGGGGCAAAACATTCAGCAACACAGAATGAACCCATTGAGATAACTGACTTTCAATGTTTTACTTATATAATCAATTAATGTTTGAAATTATTTTAACAAAGAATACCATAATTAAAGGTACACTGTTTCTCTACTTTTTGGGCCTTCATGTCACAAATGTGTTTACTCCACACCACTGCTTTCACCTATATATTAACCAGTTTCATTATTCGTCACATGTATGTCCATTAGAGCCGGATTTAAAACAGCCTGAGCTGCAACAGGTCACGAACAATAAAAATTCAGCGAAATATTCAATTAACTACAACCAATTATCTAGCCCTCTAAACATGACAAAAATATTTCATTATACCTTTAGCCAGTAGAGCTGCATTCTTCATGGCGTGGGACAATCATGTACCAAATTGTTGAAATTTGACTTTGTGAAACAGACTGTCTTTAACTAAAATGTTGCTATAGTAGCCTAATATTAATGGTAGAAAGCGATGCACTTGGCAATACAAAAAAATAAATATTGTCTTTACTATTTTATCATTAAAATCTATTTTCACATTCATCTTGACTGAGGGGGCAGGATAGCAGAATGACTCTCCAAAGCGAGAAGAGGCCTGACTCATACAAAAGATAATTCTATTCAGGAGGCTCATAAAGAGTATTTTCAATTTAATGAAACTATCTAGAAAGAGCTCTGGTGAGCAAAGGACTCAGCAGGACGACTCTCTAGAACAAGACGAGGCAGAAAAAATCAACCCTAAAGACAGTTAACTGAGGAAGCTCTAAGAGCCTATGACTTCAGAGCACTGTCTATGCAGAGCAAATGCCTCTGCAGAACGACTCTCCCTAGTGAGAGGAGGCCAAACTAGACTAAATACTAAGGGCTGCTTTCTAAGCAGAGTTCTGGGGAGCAGAGACCTTAGCATGATAACCCTCTGTAGCGAGAGGAGGCCTATCTATGCTCTACCCTAAAGACAAGCCTACTAAGGAGGCTCACAGAGAGCCACTCCAAAATATATTAAGTAGAAGAAACCCAATGGCGCGAAGGCCTTATGACAACCCTCATTGTTTCTAACTTTAATGAATGAGGAGGAGGACACTACTCTCCTCCTCATTCATTTATTAAAGTTAGAAATCAATGAGGAGGACTCTACTATCCTCCTCATTGATTTCTAACTTTAATAAATTAATGAGGAGAGTAGTGTCCGTGTCAGCCGGGTCTTCAAACTCATGGGTCTGTCCCATCAATTGTCAGACGCAGCTTGGCTGAGTAAACTATTCCATAGTTACTGTTCAGGGATCTCAGTCGTGGGACAAGTCAGGAAAAAACCTCTTGCTTGCCATACCTAATCTTGCCTTTAGCTCTAGCAGTTCGCATCACTCTCACTTTAACTTGAAATTTCAAAAACTTCATAATCAGCACTCTTGGTTGTGACCGACCAGGTAGTCTATGTGTTCTCTCGATATCGGGCAGAGAAGGGAAAGTTTACGGGGCTTAGCATTTCAGGCAGCTATTTTTCCAAGAAGGCAACTATGTAGTATTTTCCACTTTTTCAGGCAGATTAACCAGTCTGAGGTTCGATCTCCGTGAACAATTTTCAAGATCGTCTAGCTTGTGTGAGAGGAAAGCTACGCATTTCACTAACTCTTCCATCTTGCTTTTTTCTGAATTAACTGTATTTTCTAAGTTGCTGATGCGCTCTTCAGCTATGTCCAAAGAAGTCTCCCACATCCTTTTAAACATCATGAATCGCATTTTGAATGGCATCAATCTTTGTGGCAAAATCACTTCTCATGATGTCCAATTTTTTAATCACATTTAGATTCTAGCTACAGTTACCATAAGTTTCCTCCGGGGGGGTGCTGCATGAATTACCTGATGAGTTCGACTTCATTTTAATCCTTAGTTCACCTCGAAGAGTTAGCAAGACTAATTAAAATTGTGTCAGTGAATAAAGCAGATGGTATTTACAGGATTTTAATCAAATAACGAGCTCACAAGATGATGTGCAATTAGTTTGGAGTCATACCTACGCCCCCACAAACAAACAAATTATTAAAAATAGCAGAGCTTACTATAAACAGTTCCACAGTAATGTCAGCACGTTCTGACCTCGTATGTGCTCATACCGGTAATCATATTCTGTTCACACACAGCATCATAACAGTAATTTACTGGTAATGTTAACTTCTCATTCCATAAATTTGCCAGAACTGATTTACCAGTGTTTTTGAAAAGGTCATGTTCACACATGATCTCTATACGTTAATTTACCAGTAAAGACTATATGTCTGAAAGGGGCAAAATATTTAGTTAGGAAGGATAGATTTGAAGTCAATCGAAGTTTCATTTGAAGAATAAAGATCGTTATAGCTGATCTGGGATAGTTTCTGCATAAAAATATTTTGAGCCTATATTAAAGCTGTTTATCATGTAACTCACAGTGCTTTTCTAGAAGATCTTTCGGTAACACTTTATTACAGTAAATTATGCATAATTATATGCAACTAACCCTCAAAAAAATCCTAATCCTACCCTAACCCTATAGTAAGTACATGAGTTCATTATCATTACTCAATACTTAAATATATAATTGCACTGTAACAATGACACCTTAAAATAAAGTGTAACCGATCTTTCTAGTCATTTTCTCATTCATTCTTTGTGTTGTTCTTGTTTCTGTTGTGTGGCTAGAGATTATCAGACTGGAGACCTGCAGCATGATTATCATCAACCAGTAGATGATGAACTACAGAGAGTTAAAGGCCAACACAAAACCAGCATGAAAAATAAGTATGAGAGCTTATGTAAGAGCCTCAAACTACAAGAGAATCAAACCTTCCTGAAAATGATCTATACACAGCCTTACATCAAAGAGGATGGGAGTGAAGGAGTAAATGAAGAACATGATGTTGTACACTTGGAGATAACAGCCAGAACACAACACTCACAAGACAATGTAATCTACTGCAATGACATTTTCAAACCTTCACTTGAACCCGAATGTGAGCAGAAAGACAATATCAAGGCTGTTCTTACTAAAGGCATTGCTGGAATTGGAAAAACTGTCTCTGTGCAGAAGTTTGTTCTCGAATGGGCCGAGGGAAAACCAATCAGGATGTAGATTTCATGTTTGTTCTTCCATTTCGAGAGCTGAACTTGATTGGAGATCATCAGTACAGTCTTCACAGACTTCTGATGGACTTTCATCCTGAACTTCAAGATGTGGACTCAAAGATTTATAAAGAGTGCAGAGTTGTATTCATCTTTGATGGTCTGGATGAAAGCAGAATTACATTGTTTTCAGATGCTCAGAAAGTTTCTGATGTGACTGAGACTTCATCAGTGGGTGTATTGATGTCAAACCTAATGAAAGGAGAGCTTTTCCCCTCTGCTCTCATCTGGATCACCTCCAGACCAGCAGCAGCCAATCAGATCCCTTCTAAATACATCAACTGTGTGACAGAAATTCAGGGATTCAATGAGCCTCAGAAGGAGGAATATTTCAGGAAGAGAATCAGTGATGAGCATCAGGCCAGCAAAATCATCTCACACATCAGAGGAGCAAGAAGCCTTGATACATGTGCCACATACCCATCTTCTGCTGGATCTCATCCACTGTGTTTCAAAACATCCTGAAACAAGATGACAGTACAGAAATCCCTCAAACTCTGACTGAAATGTACATCCAATTCCTGCTGATTCAGATCAACAAGAGTAATCAGAAATATGAAGAAAGAGATCAAGATAAACTCCTGCAGTCCAACAGAGAAATGATTGTGAAACTTGGTGAACTGGCTTTTAAACAGCTTATGAAGGGCAATGTCATGTTCTATGAAGAGGACCTGAAAGGGAGTGGCATAGATGTTGCTGATACCTCAGTGTATTCTGGGATTTGCACTGAAATCTTTAAGGAGGAATCTGTGATTCATCAGAGGAAAGTCTACAGCTTCATACATCTGAGCTTTCAGGAGTTTCTAGCTGCTTTCTATGTCTTTTACTCCTATCTAATGAAAAACATGGAACCATTGCAGTGTTTTCTGGAGGATAAATATAAGAGGTACAGATCTAAGAAAAACAGAACAAAGAAAATGTCACTGTATGAACTACTGAAATCAGCACTTGATAAATCCTTTGGAGTAAAAATGGACACCTGGATCTGTTCCTGCGGTTCCTTCTGGGCATCTCATTGGAGTCCAATCAGAAACTCTTACAGGATCTACTGATAAACACAGAGAACAGCTCCAAGATCATCAAGGCATTTGTACAGAACATTAAAGCCACAGTCAGGGGAGATGCCTGTTTTCCAGCTGACAAATCCATGAATTTGTTTTTCTGTTTGTTAGAAGTGAATGATCATACTCTGTACAGAGAGATTCAGGAGATTGTGAAATCAGACAAAGAGGTGTATCTCTCTCCTTCGTTTTGCTCAGCTCTGGCCTACATGATTCAGATGTCAGAGGAGGTGCTGGATGAGTTTGATCCCATGAAATACAAAACACCAGATGAGGGTAGATGGAGACTGATACCAGCTGTGATAAACTGCAGAAAAGCTCTGTGAGTATTCAATTATATCATCACAGAAGAAATAGATTAGTCTGTGTTGAGACTTAAACATTGAATCAGAAAGAATATAAGCAATTGAAAGCACACTGAACAGTAGTTTAAAGTGGTAAAAGTACAGTAGTATATAATACTCGCATCTGTGTGGAAAATGTTTACAACTACCTCACATTAACAATTTAAAGTTTAACACTTCTATACCTCAAACAAAGTATTACTTGGTTGCCAAAATAGATTTTATTCAAAGAAATATAAAGTCTAAACATAAAAAAATTAAAAACACTTGAACAAAGACTCAAATTACATAGTGCTTTAAGGTTTTCGGGTAGATCTAGTGTAGTATTTAAGAAATATTACATAAATTGAAGTCATCAAATATAAAATTAAAAACCATCTACGGTTGTATATGCAACCGGTTCCCTGAGAAGGTGAAAGAGATGCTGCATCTGGTATTGACATTATGGGGAATGCCATCAGCGTGTCCGGTGTCTGTGGTATGTTAACAAGTGCCTATAATCATTGGCAGGTGGCAGTCTATAACGTCACATAAATTGACTCTGGGGACTACCCAGCCAGTCAGAAGTTTGTAACTAGATGGCCGCATCCCATGTGACTCATATAGACACTACTCCCTAAGCCAATAATACTAGGAAAGATACACAAGCTTCTATGGTCTATAGCAGGGGTTTTCAAAGTCTAAGACAGTGGGCCTCCCTTTTGACACAACTTACCCAATGCCTAATCGGATATGGGTCTAATGAATCGGATATGGGTCACAGTTGAAAGAACGTGTAAAGGGACGGTCAAAAAAATCGGATAAAGGTAACAAATCAGAAACTTTTTTAATTTATTAATTTAAACTAATTATTAGGCTAAAATTTGTACCACTCTCCGCGCCTCTCCTGGCATGCTCTGGCGCCCCCCTGGGGAGGTGCGCCCCACACTTTGTGAAAACCCCTGCTCTATAGCTAGCAAAGGCCCAGCTGTTACACCTTCCATCCTTCCTTCCTCCCTTGCGGGACAGTCCTCAGCGCTATATGGCCCCAAGAGCAGAAAATACTAAGGGGAAAATACTCAACATAGTCTCAGTGATGTCAGCCATATCTCACTAGTATTTGACAAAGCTCTTAGGGATTAGTCTTAGTCTTTTCCTCTGCATCCTTACCCTTTTCAAAAGGGAAAACTCCTGTCAGGGTCCTCCCTATGCCCCAGCCAAAATCCCCACTTTTGATGCTCCCCTACTGCCTCGGCGGCCACGGGACCCAAACAATAACATCCAGCTCCCTCGAGAGTTGAACAAGCATACAAATAAGTAGCTCCTGAAGACAAAAAAGCTGATGATGTGTAACTCAGCTGCCCTTTTATACTCACAATCTCCGTGTGTGACGTTATGGACTATCGTCTGCTAAAGATTATAGGCTTTTGTTTACCAGTGCCTCAGAAACCGGTCGCACTGATGGCATTCTCCATAGCATCGAGGATGGCATAGGTCGAGGCCTATTATCTTGTATTGTAAATTTTTTACAAGACAGATTTTACATTCTCTACTAAACCCAAGGAAATGGAGGCTGCAGTAAGTGGCCAAAGACATTCAACCTTATGACTTGAATATTTTATTCAAGGGGCTCAGTGGAAAAAAGGATTGACTAGCTGGATTGACTAGCTACAATACTCCGCTCTAAAGGGCGGAGGCCTGAGTGTTGACAGGATATATAGCCCTACCCCGCACCTCCTGTGATGTGCTCTCCTTCCCACTCTGGGGAGGCGCACCCCACACTTTAAAAAATCCTACCTTAGAGTCTTTTTTGTCCTTCTAATTTCAGATTTTTTGTTCTGCTAACAACTTTTTTTTTTTACCTTTTTTGTCATATGTTGGCACTGCGAAATGTGCTTTTTCTGTGATTTTCCATTTTTATATTTAGAACTTTTTCCTTTTTACTGGTCTCACTTGCATCCATGACATTGACTTTTAATAAAATGACTGCAAATTTTCCACCCTTACAGTATTTTCAGTTGTTCAAAAAAAAAGTTTTAATCAGTCACACTGATAATAATTTACCTGCATTTGTTGTCTGCTAATTGCTACTCTAGCTTCATCATACAACTTCATCTAAACCTTTTTTTTAGATGGTGGCTTGATCAGTCATCATCTATGTGAAGAGAACTTCATGTCAAATAGGATATTAGCTTTGTGATCAATGAAAGACTATTTCAGTCATGTACTGAATATAGAAAACATGACTTTAACCATCCACATCCTCATTCCATCATTTCATTCTGTGTAATAGACTTGCTGGATGTCATCTCTCTGATCACCATTGTGAAAGTTTGTCTTCAGCTCTACAGTCATCAAACTCCCATCTCAGAGACCTCAACCTGAGTTTCAATAACCTGCAGGATTCAGGAGTGAAGCTGCTCTCTGTTGGACTGAAAAGTTCACTCTGTCAACTGAACATACTGAGGTTTGACGTTCACATTAAATGCTTTTACACATTAAACCAAGTACATTGCTGTATTGGGGTGGCACGGTGGCTCAGTGGGTAACACCATAGGTGTGTGTGTGTGTGTGTGTGTGTGTGTGTGTGAGTGTGTTACCCATCCATCCAGGGTGTTTTTCTATGCCTACAGCCGATATGGGTTAGGCTCTAGCATTCCAGCAACCCTACATTTATAAAATAAATGGAAGGATAAAATTTACCGTATCTGCGTTTCACATAAGCAGTGGTTTTACGTCTTTTTACTGTACTATCCATTCTCCACTCCATTCTCCACTCCATTAGTTTTATGTAGGGCCACCCATTGCTTACATTGTATGAGTCTACTACTGGGAGAACCTTTGCAATGGGTTCAAAAGGAATGACCTAAGCCTTTAATTACTTGAAGCCTGCTGTGGACGAAATGCAGCAAAATAACTTATTTTTTAGATAGATTATTATTTATATAGTCTTTCCTTAAGAATTTGTTTTATGCACCATTCTGTAGACCTATACATCTGCTATAGCTTTTGTGGAAAAGTAAAAAAAAAAAAAATGCAATCAAAAATAGCTATAGCTACAGTTCACACTGTGCAATCAAAAATAGCTAGAGCTACAGTTCACACTGGCTGTTAATCACCTTTAACCAGCTATTGGTCCATGTTGAGACATAATAAGTAGGCTCTAGGGCTCCACCTTTCTATATTTTTTTTTTCACCCAGTCCATTGAGGTTAGACACAAGTAAAAACATGAATACACTGCTGTGTTAAATTGCAGAGTTGATGCAAACATACCTACATCTCTGATTAAATGCTTTAGAAACTACTCTTCTATTACTGCTGTCATTTTTTTGTGTTTGTTTGTTGTATTTGCAGGGGTGTCCAAACTCGGATCCTGGAGGGCCACTGTCCTGCAGAGTTCAGCTCCAACTAGCCTCAACACACCCGTCTGGGCTGCATTTACCAAAAGCATCATAGGCCTAAGTTGATCGTAAAGACCTTTGGGTGTTGATCTACAATCAACTTAGGCTTGCAATGCTTTTGGGAAAAGCAGAAGTAGTTTCTAGTATGCTTAGTAAGACCTTGATTGGCTGGTTCTGGTGTGTTTAATTAGGGTTGGAGCTAGATTTGCAGGACAGTGCAAAGGACAAATTTCCAGGAGCAGGATTGGACACCCCTGAATTATTAAGAGGGCATATTATGCATTATATATTAAATATACATCTAAACACCTATACCTGCAGCGTGTGTGGCATCAGATTGTTAGCAGATAGTATACCATTTTTTTAGCTTTTTGTACTTCTGTTTACTCCTGAGTGAAAAATGAAGAACACCTTTACCAAGAGTATATCATTGCCTTTACCTTAACCCTCTGGGGTCTGAGGGAGTTTTCTGGGCCTTGGAGGTGTTCTGATATGCTCTGACATTTGTGCTTTTTTCAGTTATTTATAAACATGTTAATGGCAAAGGTGTAAATTCACTCTATATAGCACAAACAGGGCTACCATAATATGTGATCAACATGCATGTACACGTTTGTATTTTTAAGAGAATAATGTTTATGCGTGGTTATTGAAACAAATTAAAATGAAAGTTGCTGAAATAAGACCACAAAACACATACTAAATATGTGTCCACAAGACTTTTGACTAATGGATGTTGTCGCTTCGAGTTCTGGCTTCAAAATGAGTGAAAATCCTCCTAACTTATCATTCACATAAAACAATACATTGATTTAAACTTTGTAAAACAGTTTTTTTGTCAGAAGAGGTTTATGCATGGGAGTGGTAATGGCCTATCAGTATTAATGTGATTCAAACCAGGTGTGTGACATAGACACTCCCCCAATGGCTAATGGGCCATCAAGTGAGGCAGCCTTAACAAAGTAGAGGATATTCAAAGGTTTTGTTTTTCACTGTTTTATTATAATTCCTCTATAATATAATATAATATGACCTATAATATATCTATAATATGCCTCGTTGATGCAGGCTCTAAGCAAAATAAAGCAAAATAATGCAAAATGAGCAAAATAAACTAAAATAAAGGCAGAAAGAATATAGTTTATTTATACAGCATAGCCTAGACCATTTACATATAAATTACTCTGAATGGCAAGTATGGAAATGGTCCAACCAGTAAAATCTGTAGCCTTCGTTTATATAAAATAAATTGTCAACTAATTTCTCTGTACTGTAGGGTAATTGTCCTACGTGTTGTAGCCTAGTCATTAATAAAACAATTTAGTTCATATTTAGGTTTAAATAAAATCTTTATTATCATTTTTTTTTCATTTATGTTGATTATATGAAAAGTGAAAAGCATGAGTAAGATCATGCGCAATCACGAGACAAATGGAGTGGGCAGACAAGATTTTGACCATTTCATTAAGTTTATTTTTTGTATAAAGCCTTCCTTTAAAGTGAATTTCGTTTTGTATTAATTGTATCTTAATTTTAATCATTGTTTCATCAACCAATTGCCTGTATTTAATACATAAGAATTAAAAATAGCAGGCAATATTCGCCTCATAAATGAACCCAAACTCATAAGCTTTGCCTAAAATACCAGAGAAATATATAGAAAGCTCGAAATGTGTTATTTTAAACAAAACTATTAAAAACGAAAGAAAACAGACTGCATGAAGCCTCTCTCCTACTTTATACAGCATAGCCTAGACCATTTAAATATAAATTAATCTGAATGACAAGATGGAAATGGTCCAACCAGTAAAATATGTAGCCTACGTTTATATAAAATAGCTTGTCAACTAATGCAAGTAAATTTAAAAAGACTTACTCATCCGAAATATTATCCACGGCTGGATCAAGTCGCTCTTCAAAATAGGCTACAAACGTTCGTCGTCAGAGTCCCGCTCTTCTTCTGAGGAAAATTTGAACTCTTCACTATCCAGGACTAGCTGAAGGGCTTCATGACCAGTGTATCTTCCAACGGCGCAGGAAAGTGAATGAATGAAACGTGCTGGTTTTAAGGCATTTTCAGGCAGATCTATTTTGCATAGATCACCTCAGCACATTATCTTATGAATAGCGCGCTCTGCGAGTGGGTGTGAACTAGCTACAGATAATTAGCTGAGACGGGAGAAACTGTACTTCTCTTTAGTTTCATACAGATTACATTGCAGGAGAATATTTGTTTTGAATGTGAATTGTTTTATTTAAAAGTAGAAATTTAAAGCTTTCTTTAGACGCATGTTTCATGGTTGTGAGATAAGTATTAGCTGAGTTTCAGTTCTTTTCCAGACTTGTTTCAGAAAGATTTTTGCGGAGACAGAGTGAGCTGAAAGCGCACCCTGTTCATTTTATTTATTTAAAAATAAAAACAAGGTTTTGATGTTAATGTGAGTGTACACAAACAAAGAAGACCCTCTATAGTTTATAATCATGTATTTATTTTATTTATATGACCATAAATGACAGATTTTTTTAAGTTTATGTTGCTGCTATGTGAAAAAAATCCAGCAAAACGGGTTAAGTCCTTAAGTGATGTGTGATGTCTGATGACAATGACCATTTCCAAATATAAAACACCATCCCCTAATTCCGTTGAGGAGCACCAACTAGCTGACAGCCTATATGAGTTTACTGACTGTGTTTTTACCCTCTTTTCTAAATGCACCAGCTGACCCCTAGATCTTAAACTAATTACTGGGACAGCGTGACTTTTTCTCTTTCTTCAAACACTCCATAATCATCCTTGTCCCAGTTAAATCCAGGACTTAAAGCAACTCTAACGATTATTTTTTATCTTAAAATAACGTTTCCAAAATCGTTTCAGTGGTTCATCAAGTCGTAACAGGGTGAAAGGCACTTCTGCATTCGCTTTGTGGCCCTATCTGCTATAACCACACTATGCAAGTTTTTAGTTCAAATGAAACATAAGACACTACAAAATGTACTTGCTTTACGGCAAGCGTTACAATAGTCACTATTGTGTTTTTCTTTTGTCGTTTCTGATACATCATACTTTCATAAAATCATGCAACATACTTTACCTGGTGTGGACATCGTTCATTCCAAAGCCGGTGCTGGATAAACAACCTGTAGGGGGACCGAAGAGGAAAATATTCTTTGGTGTTCAGAATTGTTGCTCTATCATCTCTAGTCATGAAGCTGGAGCCTTCAGTATTACAGAGCCTTGTGCATGACATGCAGAAAACAAAAATATTGTCCATTAATCGTTAAGCACTTTCTATTTAAAGTTTAGATGTGAGCATGCTTTATTAACCCTTCAAGGTCTAAGGGGTTTTAAGTCCCCTGGCACTATGTTGATATTTTGGCTTCTGGAAGGGTACATTTTCATAGCAGAGTGAAGAGAGTCATATTTCTGGATTCTATAGACCAGGGGTTGGCAACAGGCGGCCCGCGGGCCAAAACTGGCCCGCGAGCAATATTTTCTGGCCCGCCGAATTATTTTGGAAGTCCGTTTATTTTATTTTTTTTATTTTCTTTTTTAGCCTATTTTTATTTTACAAAAACGGTTTACAAATATGCAATCAAAAAATGCATAATATTTACACAAAAAAGTGTAGCATTCGTTCAATCATTTAAAAAAAAAGAAAAAGAAAAAAAAAGAAAAACGACTTGTTTTTCCATTATTTATTTCCTGAACTAAAATGAAACTTGAGAAAAGCCGTTGCCGGTACTGTGTGAAACGTCCATAAGGAATCATGCGGTGCGGGATTAAATTTTAAAGTATAAAGATGGTAGCGGTCGGAACTCTGGTGTACCTATATTTGGAAGGAACGGGCGGTCTGACTGGCAATAGTGTATCCGCACTTCATTCTGACCACCTGTAGCCTACACCTAGCTCTGAGGAGCTGTTTGGTACTGAAACCATTGTCAGTCAACAACATTCTTTTTTTGCAAGGATGTTTGACATAGTTTGGCAGAAAATAACCTACTTCATTTGTCAGTAGGGCAATATGGTTTTCGTTTATGTGGCTTAGAAATTTGAGTGATAGGCTTTGTCCTATTTAATTTGTTATTTATATTTAATAAATTTTTTCTGTGACATTTTTTTTCTCTGCTGACAGTACAATGTTAAAATAATATTTATATTGACACGTACACAATTTTTGTAGGCTATAGCATGTATAATTGTTATAGGCTACTTAATTTCTCTCTTTCCGTTAGAGACATTTGAATGTGAGATTCTGGAAACGAGATCTAAATTTTGCGGACCCGTCAGGTCGGGAAATAAAGTGGGTGAACACAGTGTATTTTAAGCGGTTGCTTGTGGGAGCGGGACGGGAAAAAATATTGGCCCGCGGCCAAGTTACTTGCCGACCCCTGCTATTATACTCTCAGCTACAAGGTGGATGAATTGACAATACACTTCTTGGGGCACTTGTATGTGTTCTGATGTGATATATCACCAAGAAATACAAAAACGAAAGTTCAGATTTTTTGTTTTTTATTATATAAAAAGAGTAAACCATAATGAATGAGGGATTTTACATCAAATATTGATTCCTCAAAGACTTTAGAACACCTGTAAAAAAAAATGGGTGAAAAAATATAAAGAAACAAAATAACTATTTACATTTCTGTGACTGAATATTCTATTTAAAATGAACATTTATGTTCCCTTTACATTTTCTTATAATTTATGTGTCAATTTACCAAACACATCCAAAAACAACCTCTAGATGGCACTTTGCCCTGTATTTGCACATCAGTCTTTCAACATTATTCTTGCATGTTGTGCCACATGTTGGGCTGTAGGCAGAGTGGCACATCACACTCATTACATTTCATGAAGTGTCATTTCTTGTGAATTTGATCCTCTTCATCTGAATCAAATCGATCTGAATCAGATCCGTTATCACTCTCATCGCTCTCGGAAAAAAAAAATTCAGCAGCTTGCTCGGCAGTGAATCTTCGTTTGGCCATGTTGATTTTCTTTGAAAAGAATCTAAGTTTGAAATCTGTCCAGTACAAATACATGTACCTCCAAAGCAATCCAAATGTGTTGTGTCCAAAGATCGTATATAAAAGGCTGTGTTTGGGAAGACGCGTGGGATTTATTCCAAACCCCTCCCCTTTTTTACGTTCCTAGGATACCTGACAACGTCATTGTTTGTTTTATATTGGTTTGTGATTGGTTCACACACCAACAGCATTTTATATCATTCGATAGGGTAAAGTACCATTTCTCTGTTTTGCGGTAAATGCTATAGATTTGCACTCAAATACGGAAGGCTTATCATTCGCGGAAGTCAACACAGTCTACTCATTATTACGCAGACGAATGTCAGCTTTTTCATAGAAAAAAAAGTAAGTTAATATCTTAATCATTCCGAAGCTATTAATAGATATGTCAGGTGTGCGCGCTTTGACGCTCTAGAGCGTCAGTCGACTTTGAAGGGTTAATTTGTTCCCTTGATTTAATTAAATCAAAAAGCACATTATTGAAAACAATGATCCAAAGACAGAAACCTTTGTGCCATTCCTAAAAACATTGTACATACCTTTCATTTCCAAGGTGTTTGATTTTCACTTTACCATGTTCATGTACAGAGACTCATGTGAATCTTGAAGTCAGCAGGACTCAGTGGCATCTGGTCCCTGTATATAAAAAAATTTAATAAAAAAAACCCCTGTGAACATACTGATATCAAGAGAAACTATAGGGCTGCACGATTTTAGGAATAGATTTTATATTTTTCTGGTTAAAATTGCTTTTTAAAATTCACAGAATACACACACAAATGTTTCCAATAATGTATAATGAACACCAGGTTTGTTGTGCCTTGTAGGCATAGGCTACGCGCAGTCTGCATAAAATAATAACAATAGCCTAAGCAGCCTATAAATCTTCCAGAAGATTTCAGTAACAACTACGTTTGAGAAAAATATATTTATTATCATATGTTACTTCAAATGTTTCCATTCGTTATGATGATATGAAATGAGATTAGAGTAACATGAAGCCTTTGTTTGGTGCGTTTTGCTTTTCAAACCCACAGCGCACTCCAAAATATGATACATTGATACATATGATACATATCCACAAACGCAGTATAGTAAACACGGGTCTAAATATTATAATATTCACCTTATATCTAGCAACAGTTCAACTGCAATGTGAAGTTTATGCAACAATAACATAAACTAATAATTAAGAATTTCTTACCTTACATCTTTCTTGTCTTCAAATCGCGTTCTTCTAATTCTTCTGAGGTAAATCCAAGTGAAACAGCAGAGCACAGCACAAACACAGTCTTCCAAACTCGATGAAAAGCAGAAGAGTAAGTTACCAAAGTCTCATGATTCTTTGTTTTGAGGTAATGAGGGCGTTTACAGCTCTGTGTTCGCGCGTGGATCATTTGCATGTCAATCGTTCGTGCGCGCTTGGGCGTGGTCACATTAGAGTTAATTAGGACGCGTTTGAGAAACTGTACATGCCGCTGGTTTCAGAGTGATTACTTAAACAGAGAATATGTGTTTTTTAAATAATTTACATACTTTAAAAATAGAGACTCCAAGCGTTGTATAGACATGCGTTTCAAGTCTATGTAACAAACATTCGCTGAGTTACAGGTCATTTTCTGTCGCGTTTAAGAATGAGTTTCACACTGAGAGAGACGGCAGAACTCGCATCATGTTTATTTTCTTTGTTTTACGAAAAACACAACATTTTGTTTTTATTATGAGTGTACACAAATAAAAGAAGACATTTAACTGTTTTTATTGATGTACAACATAAGCATGTAAGATCAAAATCAACAGAGTATTTTGAGTCTCTTTTGCACTGATCTGAAAAAAACGAGCCTATCGCGCCGCGCGATAGCCGATCCAGGGGGTTAAGCTGTGCTTTCTGTTACATAGGCTGGAGACTCTTATAAACTTGTCCTCTTTTGTTATTGATTGAGGTCTTCCAGTTCTTTTCCGGTCACCATTCTTCCCTGTTTCTGCATTCCTCTTAATGATGTATGCTACAGTACTTACTGGTATTTTGAATTTCTGAGCAATTTTCTGCAGGAAATGCCTTCATTCTTCAATGTAACAATAGCTTGCCTATTCTCTAGTTAGTTCACTTTGTCTCCCATGGTTGCCACTGAATGTTCTAAAAACATAAAAATATGACCCTAACCTGGGGTAAAACACACCCACTATTTGACAAACCATTAAGCCCTAATTCAATTCAGCTGGACAGCACAGTCAGTCAACTCTGACTGAGACACTTCACTTTAATAGCATTATACCTGTATACAGGTACACAAGTACTGCAGTCATTTACAAACAAAATTTAGACCATCATTGGAGAAGTTCAAGAATTATGCTGTTCATGTTATTTCATTTCAAAAAGCAGATAAAATCTCTGATAGGTAGAGAGTGATAGGTCTCTCTTGCATAGTTGAAGATAATTTCATGGCAGGCAGTGGAACTAAATAGTTCAGGAAAGCAACACTGGATACTCTACTGTATATAGAATACTGTAAATGCCGCTATGTGTAATCCAAACAATTAGCTAAATGTCTCCGGTACTAATGTAATCCTGGTTCCCTGAAAAGGGAATGAGACGCTGCATCAATAGGTGATGCTATGGTAACACCCAGATTGTCTGACATGCCAATTCATTGGCTGATGGTGTTGATGCCACCCATCTGGGCATCGTGTCACTAGTGCTACATAAGGAAGTGCCCTCGCCACCACTGCTCAGATTCCCCCCCCCCAAAAAAAAAAAAAGAAAGATTTTCTTATCAAAGGGATAAAATGTTGCGGTAAATGAGTGCACCCCTCGCCATCACTGCTCAGTTTCCTGAAAAAATTAAATAAAAATAATAATTCTTATCAAAGGGATAAAATGTTTTGTAGCGAAAATGAGTGCACCCTACTGGAAAAAAAAAAAAAAAAAAAAAAAAAAGGGGCAACTTAAAAAAAATTTTTTGGTGCAACTTAAAGACAATTTTTGAACAATAAGTATGTCTTTTTTTATCAAAACCGAGTTAAGTTTTTAATTTAGACGAGTAATTTTTTGTCAATTAAAGTTGTCAGAAGATTATTACTCTGAGCAAAAGAGGATAATGGTACAAGAGGATTTCCAAATCAATTTTTAAGCGTGAAAATATATTTCAAAAGAAACACAGAAACTCAAAAAGATTGGAATCATGACAAAGTCCCTGTAACCAATCAAGCCTTCACTTTAAAGTTTAAACTTTCATGTCAAGATAAGTGATTTGAGAAAAGAGACACTCATATCTCACACAGTAAGACGCAACATGCTGAAGTTAAATGCATTGTTGTCCACACAGGAACTACCTACTGTAGCCAAAGCTCAAGAAACTCATTTAGTCTTTTCCAAGGCCCATATTAACAACATATAGACTTCTGGTAATCCATGCTCTAGTCCAGTGGTTCCCAAACCTGTCCTGGAGTACCCCAACACTGCATGTTTTCTTTGTCTTCCTAATCAAACACACCTGATTCAACTCATAAGCTCATTATCACATGGGTTAATGAGCTGATGAGTTGAATCAGGTGTGTTTGATTAAGGAGACAAATAAAATGTGCTGTGTTGGGGGTACTCCAGGACAGGTTTGGGAACCACTGCTCTAGTCTCATGAGACAAATCAATAATTGTGTACCTAACAGCATCCAAAATGTGTGGCATCGTAAGGGGGAGGAGTACAGTGAGAAGTGCCTTATCCCCACAGTGAGTTTGGTGGTAGTAGTCAGAGTTCGAAGCAGTTTGCCAAAGCGAACTTTATGGAAAAGTTTGCTACAGCTGGTTAATACCTTTGTACTACCATTGGTCTGTGGCGATTACGTAATAGGTAGGTGTGCGTGGAGGTTTTGCCTTCTTTCACATGGAAATATTTTCCACTTAATTTCTCCTGTTCAGTCCGTCGAGGTCATACATGGACCACTGGAGATCTGATTTAGAATAGAAAGTGAAGTTGTACTTCTGATGAAATGAGACACTGACAATGTTTTTCATGTTAAATACACTGAAGCTGCTTGATTTGAAGCAATCTTTTGTATAAAGTGCTATATAAATAAACGTGATGTGACTTTACTAGAGTGCCGAACTACCCGTGCAAATATATCGTTTCTATGATCAAATGCTTTGCTGTTTTCTCAATTTTGTTGTTTATTTTGTTATTGAGAGAAATGCCAACAAGAAAGCCAAAAAGGACACTGAGCTGTTTGCACAAAGCAAACAGATCTACCTCTGCTCTGCTGAATCGCTGCCAATCAGACTCATGGTCTGAGGGTGCGATCTCCATTCTCCGGGTCTCTGAATCACCCTCAGACACAGAAACTTACTTGCACCATAATAAAAATCTGCCACATATGATCTGAACGCATTCCCCCCTGGCGACTACATCATAATGTCCGTCCTGACTATAACATGGCAGTTCCGAATGTCTGGAGGAAACCAGCTTAACAATAGAAAGACTCCAACATCTCCAGTCTTTCTTTATGTAACATGATGCTTATTCTTCTAGATTCTGTAGGCTGGACAGCCTTCGTAAACCCCACCCCAGGTGATCAGACCTCTGTTGTATTTGCTTTGAGGTGATCGATATCACCCAAAGAAACACAGAGATATGATGTATAATGAAGGTCTGAAGGTCTGTGTGACTCTTATCATATGATGAGCAGACCAAAAGGTATGAAACCCCCAAGTTCTGATCCATCATTGAACGGTCTCATATGAAACAGGCCCAGTGGAACCATTTAAACAGCTGCCATGAGACCCAAAAGCCTGCAAAACCGATGCACATTCACATCTATCCCTGTTCTGACATGAGACAGGTGCGGAGCCATAGCAAATAAGCAGGTCTAACCGAATTGCACCCCTAGAAACAGTCTGCTGCCTCGGCAGTAGAACGCTATTCTGGGGATTCATCCTCAGTCTTACAGATTATTGAGAACAATGTCTAATGATGACATATCAGCTCCTTGGAGGTGTTAAAATCAGCCAGACATTGAAGTAATTTAGTGCATGAATGCCCTATAGTTGCACACTTTGTAAATGTGTGAGGTGCTAATGCCAGACCATAAAGAAGCACTAGAAATTTGTAAGCTTTGCCCCTAAAAGCAAACCTGACAAACTTCCTGCATCTCTGGACAATATGAGAATAGAAGTACTCATCCCTGAGATCCACCATTACAAACCAGTCTCCTGGTTGGATCTGTGCCAACATACTAAAACTGCATTTATGAATAGTGTAGTTTAGTTGATGCTGGTCTACAATGGGCTGCAAACCTCCATTATTTTTCAGCACCAGGAAATAATAGCTGTACAAGTCACTCTTCTCCTAGGAAGGAGAGACTTCCTCTATGGCTCCTTTCTCCAAGAGTGAGAGGTCCTTTATCAGAATAGTCCCTTTCTCAACATTAGATATCTCACTACTGCTGGTAGATTGGAAAAAACAGAAAGAACCATGAATAGGAGACAGCCAGTGATGGAAACGTAACATTTATTACAAAAAGTTCAAGGTAAAAGAGATAAATTGACACAAAGTAAATGTATTGACATATGACTCCTGTTTAATGAAATAGTTTCATACTTACATTTACTATAATACAATATATTGTAAGTGCCAAGATTTTCATGTGAATAAATCCATAGATCTGAGAAATTTGCTTGTGTACCCTAATGGTCTAGTGGTAGAACTTGTCTAGAATAGTGCTATGTGAATAAAGCATCCTATATTGCCAAGTGTGCTTACACACAAGAAAAAAAAAAAAACTTGAGTAAAGCACATGAAAGGTGGTCAATGACTCCTCAAGAGATGCGAAGCTGTGCTCTCTTTATGCTTTTCAGAAATTGGCTAACTAACAATTCTCGACTTGCCACAATTGTCTTGTAAATAATAAAGAAAAAAATACTATAATCTCCTCATCGCACTGCATCATCCTCTTTTACAGACTTGCTGGATGTTGTCTGTCTGATCAGAGTGTGAAAGTTTGTCTTCAGTTCTTCAATCATCAAACTCCTATCTCAGAGAGCTGGATCTGAGTAACAATGACCTGCAGGATTCAGGAGTGATGCTGCTTTCTTCTGGGCTGAAAAGTTCACACTGTCAACTGAACATACTGAGGTTTGACTTAAACTGTTTCTTATTCACCATGTTCAGTGAATAGGTGTTTTATAATTATGGCTAGCAGATCTTCTTCCTATGTATATTGTAGTATGAATGAATCGGTGACATTTCAAAGATTCTGACATTCAAAATTCAAGTGAGTTAAGTGAGTTTCCTCCAGACATTTGGAACTGCCATGTTTTTGTCAGGACGGACATTATGATGTAGTCTCCAGGGGGGAATGCGTTCACATCATATGTGGCAGATAGATTTAAAATACTCCTGTCATTTATGGTATTCATACAGATAAAAGAAATATGAAATAATAAACTATAAAATATCTACTTTTGTATGTGTCCACTTACAATCAAATCAAAACATTGTGCTTTTGTAAAATAAAGAAAATAAACGGGTGTGCTTTCTGCCTCTCCATGAACATTTGTTCTGGAGCACGTCTCTAAACTGAAACAAAACTCAGCGAATACAGACATGAGCAATATATCTTTATAAACATTTAAGTTTTACTTTATTTTACTTTTAAATTATCGAATTCAAAATGAAAACAATTATTCTCTGTTTAAGTAATCCATATGAAACGAACGAGAGGTACAGTTTCTCAAGCCTCTGCTCATTATCTCTAATGTGACCACACCCACACGCATACAAGTGATTAAATTAAAAACATGTAGCCTAATGTTTGGTGCGTTTTGCTTTTCAAATGCACAGCACAATTGGCCCAAACTTACAGCGCTTGCAGAGACCATTTACTGAAGCGATCGAGCCACTCCTCACTAAACATTATTGTTACCACATTATAAACATCTACGTTTGAACAGATATCCACACAGTATGTATTTCATTGTAAATACTGGCCTAAACATTAGAATATTCATCATGTAAACACTCATACTAGCCTACTTTAAAATCATGCTGTGTTTTATATTATTGAGCATAAAAACATCCTTGTGTCATACATAGATAGATAGATAGATAGATAGACCTTTATTGTCCCCTGGGGGAAATTCTTTTTCACAAACACTGTCAGATACAACAACATGGACAAATACACACACAACACATCTGCAGATGGTGAGGAGCAGGATTAGCGTTTAAAACCGTTAAGAGCAACGATGGCAGAAGGACAAAGCTTTTACTGAAGCGTGCCTGCTTCCACCTCAAAGTCCTTTACCTGCGGCCTGAGGGCAGCAGGCAGAAGTGGCTATGGAGGGGATGATCTGGGTCTCTGCTGACAGACCGGGCCATACGTGTGATGGCTTTATTGTTTTGGTGGCCGAGGTCTATAATAGGCAGGCTGATGATTTTGGATGCAATATAGGTGACCTTGGTAAGTTTATTTCTATTGGTGATGGATAGCATATTATAGTAACAGGGGGAGCAGTAAAGAAGGATGGGTTGGATAATGCTGGTGTAAACAGTAAGAGATGATTAGGGGTGACACAGAGGGCACGGAGCTTACGGAGAATGTGAAGTTTCTGCTGGGAACGTTTATGAGTATTGATAACATGTTGCTCAAAGGTACGTTTATTGTCCAGTGTGAGTCCGAGGTATTTGAAGTGATTAACACGTTCAACTATTTTGTTGTAAATGATAGTAGGTGCCAGGTCCGGGGTTTGGGCTTGGGTGTGGATGAGTAGCTCCTTGGTCTTGTCTACATTCAGCTCCAGGAAATTGTCGGAGCACCACTTAGTAAAGTGGGTGACAGACTGGTGGTAAGCAGTTATGGAGTTACTGTCCTTAAGAAATGCTAGAATGGCAGTGTCATCTGAGTATTTGAAATATGTGGTGACAGGGAAAGGGCTGGTACAATCATTGGTATAGTGTGTACAGGAAGGGACTGAGTACACACCCCTGGGAAGCGCCGGTGTTAGTGATTATGGTGGATGAAGTGACTGATCCGATCTGACAGCTTGTGGTCTATTGCTGAGAAAATTGTGAATCCAGTGAATGAAGAGTGGAGACAGGTTGAGGGTTTGGAGCTTCCTGATCATCTGGTGCCGTTGTATTGTATTAAAGGCTGAGCTGAAGTCGATGAAGATGATAGATGCAAAGGTACCAGGTGGCTCAAGATGTTGCAGAAGGGGGTGGAGGAGACATGCCACGGCATCCTCCGTTCCCCGCTTAGCCTTGTAGGCAAATTGATATGGGTCCAGCAGAAGTCTAACAGCAGGGAGGATGGAGTGAAGGATGAGCTTTTCCAGGCACTTCATCATGATGGAGGTAAGTGCAATTGGTCTATAGTGATGTGGCTCAGATGGACATGGCTTCTTTGGGACCGGGATGATCGTGGAGGTTTTCCAGGCTGTGGGAATGTGTGCCAACCTGAAAGATTCCCAGAAAATAGTGTGTAGTATTGGAGACAACTCCATAGCACACAGCTTAAGCACCCTGGCTGGGATGCCATCTGGACCTGGTGCCTTGCCCATTTTACACCGCTCAACTGCTGGCGTACATCCTCCACTGTAAACGGAGGCCGAGATGGGGGGTCTAGTGGCAGGGCACTGAGCAGCTCATCACAGAGAGCAGAGTGGTCAATGGTATCAAAGCGTGTAAAGAAAGAGTTCAGAGAGTCAGCAGAAGTGGCAGGATTAGTTGTTATGCTGTGCCCGGTGTTAGAATGATTGACCAGTAAGTACTTTAATTTTCTGGTAAGCCTGTCTGGTGTTCATACAGCTGATCTCCTGTTCAATCTTGTCTTTATACCTGAGTTTGGCCTTGGTTATGTCATTTTTAATCTGTCTGTTTAGTGTGTTGACAGTGTTCCAGTCCTCACGCTGGAAGGCTTTGAGCCTTTTTTTTCATTGTAATTTTAATGTGTGATGTAATCCAGGGATTGGAGTTGGGGTACTTCTTAAATGTCCTTGTAGGTATAATGGATGATATGCAGAATTTTATGTAATCTGTGATTACCAGAATCCTGTGCCCAAGTCTCCTTGAAAAATATCCCAATCCGTACACGCTAGAGATCCCTGCAGCTGTACAATTGCATCCTCCGACCAGATTGCGGCGTTATGGATGGTGGGTTTAGCGCGTTTCAGTTCCGACTTGTAATGCGGAAGCAAAACAATAACATTGTGGTCGGAGTAGCCGAGTGGAGGATGTGCTTGGACACCAAACGCATCAAAGATGTTGCCGTAACAAATCCAAGGTGTTGTGCTTCCTCGTGGGAATGTCCACATACTGGTGCAAAGATGGCATGACACAGTCCAGTCTACAGTTGTTAAAATCACCCATTATGAAGAGCGGAGCATCCGGATACTTAGCCATCATAGAGCTAGCATCCTCTGCTAGTAGCTCCGCTGCCACCGGGGTGTTAGAATTTGGGGAGATATAAACACAGCTGATCACCACGCACGGAAATTCCCTCGGGAGGTAAAAAGGCCGTAGAGACAGAGTCAACAATTCTACATCGGGTGTGCAGATTGTGCGGTGAGTCTTGATGTTAACACACCATCCTTATTAACGAAGATGCAGACACCACCACCTTTAGTTTTACCGGACTTGCTTGTCCTGTCAGCCCGCAGGATGGTAAAGTTATCAAGACTGACCTCAGAGTCCGTGATGGTCCCGTCCAGCCAGGTTTCTGTCAGGGCGATGACACAGGCATCCCTGAAGGTCCTGTCAAACTGGCACTTGGCATGCAGCAGATCCATTTTGTTTCGGAGGGAGCGGACGTTTGCCAAAACGATGGTGGGGAGTGGGGGTCGGAAGGGACGTTTCCTCAGCCTGGTACGTACCCCACCTCTCCTTCCCCGTTTTCTTGGTCGAAGTTCGCGTGGTAGGTTGACTTTTGGCTTCTGGAGGCAGTGCAAGGAGGAACGTAGTTGGAGAAGCTCATCACGGCCATAGGTGAGTGGAACATAGCCTCTAATTCCTGGTCGTAAAGCCTCGCAATTATCCAGTAGCCATATGATTAACAATGTCAAAACAATAATCCTGTCCAGGCAAGCTTTTTGCCTGAGCTGCTTAACATAAGGACACGAGACATGACAAAACACGACGGAAAACAAACAAACAAAAGACTGACAGGCTGTGTCGTCGCAGCTAAGCGTGCGCCGCCGGAAAGTACTTGTACATGTAAAGTACATGTACTTTTTTATATTTATTTAGGATTTAAAAGTTGCCTACCTGTATATAGTTTATTATTTCAACATGTTTCCTTCGATTTCATACATTTTAGTCTGGCACCAGTTCAACTAGTACAATGTGAAGTTTATGCAACAATAACACGCTAATACTATAATATAAATGAGCATAAATTGGTAACACTTTACAATACATGTGCACTAATATGCATTAATTCATGCTTAACTAATGGACAGATAATCATGCGTTAATGTATGACTCATGAATAACTAAACCATTAATTAATGATTACTGCATCAGTAACTAATAAAGATTCTAAATGATTAATAGATTAAGTAATATATGAATTGCTTTAAATAAATGTGTCATAATGTATTCATTCCTTAATCAATATTTTATTAAAGGGGTCATCGGATGCCCATTTTCCACAAGTTGGTATGATTCTTTAGGGTGTTCATGTAAAGTTTGTTATATACTTTGGTTAAAATTCCTCAATGGTTGTGTAAAACAACACCCTTTTTACCTCCTCAAAAACAGCTTTGTTCACAGTGACCTGTTTTGGTGCATGATAATCAGTGTTGGGAAAGTTACTTCAAAAAAGTAATTAATTACTAATTACATCATCAATATTGTATTTAAAATACTTTTCTAATTACTCTGTCTGAAAAGTAATTGAATTACTCAACAAGTAATTAAACAAATTACTTCTTAAAATCCCTATAAACCTCGACCGGATAGATAGACAATAGAAATGAAACTCTTTTAATAATTAAATATGAGTCAGACATGGAATAGTTTATCCTTTTAAAGCATTCTAGCTTTATTAAACATTTCAGTAACAAATGTAACCTTTAGTTAAACAGAATTCCTCTGCTACATATTGAATAACAAAAAAGCTTAACTTAAGAGAAGTTAAATGACATGTATCAAGCTGTAAACATGAAACTTGCTTTCAAAACAACGAGTACCATATTATATTTCATACATAATGTAGCCTATGTAGTCATGTGTTTCAACAAAATGAACTCATTTCTAATTCACTGTAACCTTTAGTTAACGGTCAGAATTCCTCTGAAATATATCTGAATAACAAAAAATATAATTACTATTATAATTAATCAAGCTGTAAATAGTTCATATTTCAAAGCAATGAGCAACATATTTCATGGATACTGTATGCGGTCATGTTTTTCAACAAAAAACTAATTTCTACTGCTCAGTGCTCAGCTGACTGTGCTGCCTCCTTTTTGAAAAAGTGGTTGTATCTCAATAATGTAAGTCTCTCAAAACGTTTGCTTGACAGTCGGTTTCTCCTGGGGGTGAGCACAAGATTGCCCAGGCTGAAAAGCCTTTCCACTGGTGCGCTTGATGGTGTGGCTGTGTTGTACCTCAGTGAAATGGCCTTAATCCTGGGATACAGTCTAAGAGCACCCAGGTCAGACCCTGCAGATTTCAAATATTCCATGACCTCTGTTTCAGCAGAGTAGGTACAATCCTCCTCCTCAAATGAAAAAAAGTCATCAGTGGAGTCAGCATGCTTGTTGTGATGTTGATCATTATGCTGTTGGTCTTCAAGAGGCAACCCACGGCACTCTGTAGTAAGCATTGCCCTAACAGTGTCTTTTTTCTCTTCTTCTCTGATCCAGCGTAACTTAAATTTGGGCAAAGTGACTGCAGCCAGGAGAGCTTTTTTATTGTCCATCAGAGAGGAAAAGCGTATCTTGATAGCCTATGAGAAAAAAACATCAGACACTTCACATTATACAAGAGTATGACAGATAATATAAAAATGGATTTAAGCCATGGGTAAACCAAAAATCTAGCCATTTGTATAAATATCAGATTACCTGAAAAATGACATAAGGGAGAGATGCTGTCATTCTTAGCTCAACCCGCAGTGCCAGCGTCCTGGACATTAGAATCTCGAGAGTTGGAAGAAGGGTTCCAAAATAGCAGTTATCTTCTCCTTGCAATATGTCTAGCGCTACAGTGAGTGGCTTCAACACAATACAATATTCCTTTAGGAACAGATACTCCCGATCATTGAAGCATTTTATTCCATCATCAGAATCTGATTGCTCGAACATTCTAAATGCTTTGACAAAATTGGACCCGTTGTCCGTCACAGTTGCTGTCACTTTAGAGTTAAGTCCATAAGCTGAATGGACTTGTTCGATTTCATTGGCGATTACATCATATGTGTGTCTCCCTTTAACTCTTTTACAAGCTAATGCTGAGTGTCCGCGTAGAAAAGTAGAAGGATCAATCCAATGTGCCG
The DNA here is from genome assembly GCA_900092035.1 of Leuciscus waleckii. Classification (NCBI taxonomy): domain Eukaryota; kingdom Metazoa; phylum Chordata; class Actinopteri; order Cypriniformes; family Leuciscidae; genus Leuciscus; species Leuciscus waleckii. The sequence continues at coordinate 17,434,027 of FLSR01004866.1, read as the reverse complement.
TCATTCCGAGAAAACTTTTGTTATGGCTCGTCCAAATGTCAATTTCCATGTCAGTGTAACACTTATCAAGTAAGATGAAAAAGTTTTTCGATCGGGCAGGGCTGCTTTTTTGCCACACACAGGTATTTTGTTTAGTATGCGCCTAAAAGACGGAGACTCTACAGTACGCAGAGGTAGCATCTCTTCCACTACGTAGCCTGCAATTATTTTTTTAAGCTCACCTTCAGACACTTTCTGCACCGCCTGTGTAAAATCAAGTTTTGGCTGCTTAACAGGGGTTGCCGTCGAGTTATCTGTCGACGAACATGGATCACTCAAAAGTGTTCGTCGATGCTGCCTTGTCAGGTGCTTCAGTAGATTACTTGTGCTATTGACAGCGGCCGATAGTTTTTTCTCCCCAGGACATAGCTTACATTGTACCGTAATATTCTTGTCTACCTGTGTCAAAAAATTGAAATAATTGGAATATTTCCATTTACTAAAACAGCCACTCGCTTCTGCCGACATCTTCCACTTCAGACAACGAAACCAACTAGCGCGAACTCGTCACGCGCGCAACTGCACTACAGCTAACGATTTTAAAGAGGCAGCGTTCACTTTTACCTTTGGCGATACATTTAGATTTTAAATTCAATATTGATTTATGCAAACCTGTTGAACTAATTTACAGTATGTAACGCAAGTACATTATAAGTAACTGTAATTAAATTACCTAAAAATGAAAAGTAATCCCTTACTTTACCTTTTCAGTGGATAAGTATTTTAATTACAGTAACGCTTACTTTGTAATGCATTACACCCAACACTGCGTATAACATACATAATATGTTACATCCCCCTTCTTAAGTATATTCCTTTATACCGATGCATAGAACCTTTGCACAAACTTTTAAACACAACATTTGAGTTTCATTTACCAAACTTTCAGCATAACAACAAAATTATTTAACACATTTTCACAAATGCATTTTTACACAAACTGTTGCTTTCAACTTATTGCACATTTAACAATGCACATACATTGTATTAACTCTCAGTCTTTGTATTTTTCAGGTATTTTTACCCTTCTTCCAGACCTTGTATGGTAAGTTGCTCTTTCTCTACACTTTCATTATCATTTCTTTCATTTGAAATGTCTTTACTGTCAAGTGCATTGCTCTGTGATGCATCAACTGACTGCTGACTATCAGTATCCATGTCAACGCTTCTCTCAAATGTTGAAGAGTCTGTTTCTCTTGTTTTTCTCAAATGTCTGCGATTTCGTCTGAACAGCTTTCCATCAGGAGTCTTTACTATAAAAGAACGTGGCTGTTCATGCTTTTCCAGAACAACAGCTGGCTTCCATGAATCTCCCTTTTGCATCCTTATTCCTTCTCCAGGCTGCAAATCAGGTAAGTATTTAGCCATCCTGTCTTAAAGGTGCCGTAGAATGGATTATTTTATTATTTTATAATGTTTCCTGGGATGCCCTTATAATGTTAGTATGTTTTTTAGATCAAAATTGGTTATAATTTAGAAATAAAAGGCATATTTCCTAGCCTGATTTCATCTATTGATTTGAACAATCTGTTTGAAAGGCCATGTCTGCTGTGAGACTTCAGTGTTGTTGCCCACTGCTGTGATTGGCTGACATGCTTGCATATGAAATATCTGGCATTACATATAGAGCTATCTGGAAAACTTTTACTATTACAGCTATTATACGTTTTTACTATTACAGCTATCCGGATTAACGAATCATGAGAAGTTTTTTAAGTATTTAGATCTATTCCCATCACATAAAAGGTTGCAGATGAGCATTGAGCAGACGACAGCCTGTTCATCGCGTGAATGAAGATCTTATCACTGCAACGCGATTCACTGATGCATAAACAGTGTTGAACGACTTTGAGAGAAATTTCTGTTAATCTGGTTTAAAGGGCAATTTTAGTCTAGGATTAGGCTTAATCTCGGTCCGGGAAACCACCCCAATATGTTACATCCCCCTTCTTAAGTATATTCCTTTATACTGATGCATAGAACTTTTGCACAAACTTTTAAACACAACATTTGAGCTTCATTTACCAAACTTTCAGCATAACTACAAAATTATTCAACACATTTTCACAAATGCATTTATACTCATAAACTATTGCATTTCAACTTATTGCACATCCAACAATGCACATACATTGTATTAACTCTCAGTCTTTGTATTTTTCAGGTATTTTTACCATTCTTCCAGACCTTGTACGGTAAGCTTGCTCTTTCTCTATGCTTTCATTACCATTTTTTTCATTTGAAATGTCCTCACTGTCAAGTGCATTGCTCTGTGATGCATCAACCGACTGCTGACTATCAGTATCCATGTCAACGCTTTTCTCAAAGAGTCTTGAAGAGTCTGTTTCTCTTGTTTTTCTTAAATGTCTGCGATTTCGTCTGAATAGCTTTCCATCAGGAGTCTTTACTATAAAAGAACGTGGCTGTTCATGCTTTTCCAAAACAACAGCTGGCTTCCATGAATCTCCCTTTTGCATCCTTATTCCATCTCCAGATTGCAGATCAGGTAAGTATTTAGCCATCCTGTCGTAATACTGTTTCTGTTTCTTCTGTCTCTGATTAAGTTGCTCATGCACTTGCGACATTGTCTCCGTGGTAAGCAATGCACATGATGTTGGTATCTTCGTCCTGAGATGTCTCCCCATCAGTAATTGTGCAGGTGATAATCCTATCCCTTCCATTGGCGTGTTACGGTACTCCAGTAGTGCTATGTACGGATCACATTGACTACTCTGCGCTTTCTTTACGAGATTTTTCACTGTTGCACTGCTCTCTCGGCTTGTCCATTAGACTGTGCATAACCAGGACTTGAAGTCAAATGCTTGAATCCCCATTCCTCTGCAAAACTTGAAAATCAGCACTTGCATACTGAGGTCCATTGTCAGATACTACTATATCTGCAATTCCATGTCTTGCAAAGATGGACTTCATTTCCCTGATGACTCCACAGCTTGTTGTGTCCCTGAGTAGTTTTACCTCAATGTACTTTGAAAAGTAGTCCACACATAACAGAAATGCTGAACCACTATGGTAAAAAATGTCAGTACCTATTTTTTCCCAAGGTCGCCCTGGCACTTCATGTTGGAACAATGGCTCTTTTTGATTGTTGTTCCTGTTTTCATTCCAGGTAGCACATCTGGATACTGCATCCTCAATTTGTGTCGACATACATGGCCAGTACAAAATGTCTCTGCCTCTTGCCTTACATTTGACAATTCCCAGGTGTGACCCATGTATTTTGTTGATCATTTCCTGTCTTAGCTGATTTGGAACAATGAGCTTATTTGCTTTAAGTCTTGATCTCCAAACTTCCACTTGATCTGATCATCTCTCTGTATATCAGTAACACCAGTGTGTAGAGTGACATTATCTCCCTCAGTCACTGATAGTGATTTCACATTATCTGTCACAGTAACAAACACATGAGGAGAAGAAACACAAAAAGATTAAAACAGATCAAGCTAATAATGCTACAGGTCTAGAAGTCAGAGATGCTGAACATCTTTGACTCAGATTCTTTAGATTTGCTGCTCTTTTCTTTTTGATAATGTTTTGCTGCTCATCTTGGCCAGGTTACTTCTGTAAAAGAGATTTTTAATCTCAGAAAGTTTTATCTGGTAAATAAAGGCCAATAATAAAAAAATAAGAGTAAATGAGTGTCATGTGACTTTACAGACGGCTGAAGCTCAACATGTTCTTAAGATCGTCTCAGATCAAATCTGTTCATTGTGGAGCTTCATCCATCATCAGTCTTAATTAATGTGTCTCATAAAACACTGCATTAATATTAATCAGCAGTGTCTCCCTATAATAATAACTCTAATCTTTGTGAGCTTTGTTGCTGTTGTTTACCATCCATTCATATCAAGTGGATACAGGAAGATTAAATGTATGAATAAAATAAAGTAATGTAAAAGAGAGACATGATCAGATTCAACAATACATCATTTAACACAATAAAACTTTGTATGGTTATTTCTATGCCTCTTGTTTCTTCTTTTTAAAATTGTGAAAATAACTCTGGATTCCTCTTTGCTGTAAATCTCTGAAGAATCAATATTATAGTTCTGTCAATAGATCATATTTCCTTTACACATATTTCACTTTTTACACATTATTCTCTTAACTTACACTCATAGCTGCTTTTTTAAATTCACAAAAACAACAACAGGTTTTGAAGAATAAACCTCTGATTATTCCACATCATCTAAACTGTTCTCAGAAAATGAATCTAGATTTTAATCCAGTTATCAGATTGTAAGACTTGAGTTACTCACCGGTGACAGTAACACTGAATATGTCATGTGTCTGAGCTGTGGTCGAGATCTCTAGTTTATAGAGTCCAGTATGGTCAGATCTGGTGTTTGTGATGGTCAGAGATCCAGTACATCAGTGTCGTGTCTCCTGAAAATTAAACATGACATGACTTGTGATTTCAACATAAAACACAAATTGTATAAAGTAGAAGATCACATGCAACACTCAAACAAAACACGTAAATAGGTAAATAAAATTAAAAGTACAGCCTGGAAGCACTGGATTAAAAAATACTGGATTAAAAAAATGCAATGAACCAAAATAAATTGTTATTGTTAAAATGTTAAATGTTTATTATACCGGAATAGCATTATTCAGATAATATATATCCATAAAGGATGTTTTAAAGTTCCACATAGCTAGGGGAGACCAGAGAGTGTTGTGATTTGGGCTGAGTTCAAACACCATCATTACTTAGAAATGAAGAACAGAGTTTAATCACAGTCATACATGAGCAGCAGCATCCTCAGATGACAGAAGAAGTTGTGAGTCACAAAAAAATATAGCCTATAAAGAATTTACAGAATACAAAAAACAGGTTTGAGGTAAAAGTAAAATTTCAGAAATGGATCAAAAATAGATTTGCAAATGTTTTGCGAGTGAAAAACATTTAGGCTAATTTTATCTCCCATCTCATATTTGTTTCCATCACAGTTGTTATTTGTTACAAATTGTATAGCCTATTTTGAATTAAAATTTGTACCATTTGTTTACATTTTTAATCAAAATGCATTAAACGAAATAAAGGTGGAGTTTGTAATGCAATATATATAGAAAGTAAAACTTAGCTCAATAATTCAAACCAAACCCAGCGATTACAGGATCAGGCTGAAACAACAGAGCTCGTTCTACTTTTGAGGCAAACAATGATAATTATGAGCTTGATGAAGAAATGCAACTAGTTTTCTATTTCTGGTGTAGGCTACTATAGTGACAGAATACATCAAATTAATAACGAAAACGTTTTTTAAGTAATTCTATGAAAATATGTTACAGTGACATCTGACTGGATAAAAGATAAGAAGTTATTAATGTGGATCTGCTGTTGGTCTATTCTGAGCCGCACCCTAACCGACCGACAGTACAGAGACACTTTATGCCGATTTATTTGTGATTTTATTTTGTATTCCGCTAAAACAGTAGCCAATATCAATGAGCTTATTGTTGTTGTTATTATTATTATAATTATTATTCACACAAAAAATAAAGTGTTGTGCAGAATATTACACGTCGGTCGGCGCCCTCTAGTGTTCACTACCAAACACACACACGCACGAACAAACTTACCCTCAAAAATACCCTTATAATGGCGTTGTCACTTTCACACTATGATTTATCGCAACGTCTATTTGTAGAAAAGTTATAACAGTTTTTTAAGAAACAATGGTGATAGGCTACAAGCAAATTAGATGACAAGAGCAAATGCGCATTTTCTGTTTCCGGTTTATTTTGAAACCGAAAGTGTTGAATTAATGAAAATAAATCGTCCTCACCGTCCACGAGCAATAAAGCCCCCCAAAAGAAGTAAAGGTTCCTCATAGTGATGTCGCTTCTGGCCGCATCCAAACTGAATGATGGAAGTGTTTCAGGATATTGATGATGGACTCGCAGCAAACCGACCAGGGCCGGGTTTCCCGATAACGATGTATCTTAGCTCTTAAGAGCGCTTTCTACGTGCAAGGTTACGAACGCTCGCAGCAATTCCACGAGCGTTTCCCAAAAATGCGCTTAACATGAACGCGCGAGAACGCGTTTTACGTGCTACTTAAGAGTCGCTGTCCATTCGCGAAGTGCTGAAATACAACCTTATATGGAATCGTATTCTGAACGTTTAGCCTTAATTATTAGGTTTAACCTAATAATCATCATCTGTGGATTAGCAATCAAGACAAGTCTAAAGTCTACATTCAGGCAGAGATAGCCTACTGACAAAATGTATGAACAAAAAGACAAACAAGAAAAGATACCTTTCAAAAAAGATTAAATTAATGTAGGCCTAATTTTAGAGGCGAAACAAAGATGTTATTTTTAACAGATTTAAAGGACACCATACAAATAAGGAAAAACAAAACATCTGGGTGGACATTGCAAACTAACTGCAACCCGGGGTGTTCAAAGATCAAGGAAGGAGGTCCGCAAGAAATGCCCAATACATGGCCGGTTTTCGTGCACGTCAGCAAGTCATTGACCGATTTTTTTATTTATTATTCATCCATATTTTGCCCAGTCTTTGAAGTATATTTCCCACATTGCTTCGTTGAAGGAAAGCGGTCGCCTCTGCTTTGGTGAGAGTTACTGCAGTTGTGAGGTCAACATCAGTCCGTCACTGATGATATGTCTAAATGCAAAGGCTTTGAAAATATTAAAAATGTTGAATTATTTGAAATTTTGAAACCTAATAAGACATAACAATACACCAAAAATACACAAAAGTGGTGTCCCACAATAAATTAAGTTACAGGCCATTCTCAGTTAGAGCTATGTGACCCTATATATGACAAGTGGTATGGAAATTTATGGATGGAAGAAAAATGCAGAATGTCACAACAAAGTGATTAATCCAATATTTGGCAATTAAATACCAGAATAAAGCAGCGTTAAATAACATTAAGGGTCAGTTTGTGTGTGCTGAGACAGATCTATGTCAAACACCTACAGGATGTGGAGAACTCAAAGTGACAAAACTAAAGTTCAGTCAATATGAAATGAGAAGAGAAAATAACCACACAAACAGAATTAAAGTGTAAACTTCAGTCAAAACAGTTCCTCTGGACAGGCCTATAACCTCAGAGAACAGAAGATGCTGAAAATAAACCACAAGAACTGAGACCATCTGCAAACATTAGCTTTAGATCAGAGAACAGATATCCGTTTAAGATTATTTACATCCAATGGGTATTGGGTACAGAATCTTTATCGTAAAACAACTCTAGGCTGCAGGTCTATTTTTGACTAGGCTATTAGAACCTAAAGGGATAAAAAAAAAGGTGTGAAATTAGACATAAAATGAAGAACTGAAAAAGACATCACATGATAACACATTTTTTGGTGAATTTTCACAGGATGTGTGGGTTTGCATATTTAGTGTGTATGAAGGGCGTTGTCTTCTTCTGCTACCATGGATCTCATTTGAAACAAAAGAAACATGGGAATTATTTTCCTGTAGATTTCCACTTCCAACAGCTCATCAACAGCTTACTTTTTGGAAAACTAGAATTGTTGCACACAGGTTTTAGCGTAATATTTTTACTATAGCTAATAATTATTAATAATTATAGATATTTATTTATCTAAAGTACCAGCTTCTGTGCTGCACAATTACAGTTGGATGCAAACTTTATTTTCAATGTCAGGTTTATTAACCTACTTGTTTACCAAAAGAAGTTGAATGAACTGGGTGGATTTCTTTAAGAAGAACCTCTCTGAAATCCTCATTGGTTGAACAGATGCCTACGTCACCACGTGTTGCACACTAGTTCACGCCCACAGGCGCGCGTGCACTTAACGGTGGCGTGCAGAGTGCTGGAGTATGAGCGATTCTGTTAAACATCAGCTTAACAACAACAAAAAATAATTATAACATAATCTATATAACATAGAACATATAAATTATAAAATAAATCACATTGTCGGACTTGTAATGTGACAATCTGAGAACCTACGAAAATGATTCGCACATCTGTTTTGCTATGTCTGGTTGGTAAGTTATATCCTAAATCTATTTTTCATGATAATAGTGTTATCATGGTAATTACCGTGTAGGCTACCGTTTTTTTTTTTTTTTCACCCCTCCGTTAGACGGTTTCCATTTATTAAAATACACACAACGGTAAGGAGATTTCCATGATTTAAATATTTAAGCCGTGTAATCTCGGTCTGCAGGTGTTTTTCAGGTTGAATCACATGAAGTTCAGTCAGTAATGCTGGGAGACTCTGTCACTCTGGACTCGAATGTTTCTGAAGTACAGTTGACGGATGAGATCGTTTGGAGGTTTGGCAACAGTCGCATAGTTTACACAATTAACTTGGGCAATCCAAAGTATGATGATGAGAGATTCAAAGACAGACTGAAGCTGGAGAGAAACGGATCTCTCACCATCAACGACACCAGAACCACTGACAGTGGAGTCTATAAATTTAGGACCCTTATCCATCACAAGGAGTTAATAAAGACGTTCAGTATCACTGTTTATGGTAGGTGTAATATTAATATAGCCTAATGCTCTTTTCATATTGTAAACGGCACTAAATCGTTCTCAAAAAAAAAAAAAAAAAAAAAAAATAAAGAGGGTTTTTTTATTGAACATTTCGAGATGGTTTTTATATTGGACATTTACATCTTCATATACTTTTCAGGCTGTAGCTGCTGTAGGCTACTGCTAAAACAATTGTTTCATTTGCCACACACGAAGGTGATATTCATTATTTGACCACCAGATGGCCACAACGTACACCGTATTGAACCCACAGTCATTCACTTGTCTCGCTTGGAGACACAAGGGTCTTTCGCACTGGAGGAACGTTTTTATAATTCCTAATCTATTGGCGGAAGTACCCGCTTTTTGGCATGTTTGCAGTTGCACCGCAGGAACTAGGTATCCAGTGGTATCCAGCTGAGACCTGCAGCACCAGCCTCAGGCCGGAAGCATGACGAAGAATAGGCCTACTGTGAGATGTCTATAATATTTCTGTCATGATGTGGGAACTAATTTATGTGTGTTTATCTGCTTAAAACGGGTATACTATCTATTATTGTTTATGATAGAGTTATCAAATACAGAAAGATGCTCAGCTCTACTTGGCAATAGTTACGAGTAATCGATCAAATGGCATTAAAAAAGTAAAGCAGAATCATGTGTAACTAACCCAAACAATAATATTTCTTTAATTCCTTTAATATTTCTGTCATGATAAAAATAGCCTCATTGTTCGACACATAGTTCAAACCTGCTTGAGGCGCGATAAAGAAACAATCTACATCTGGATTACATTCATAGGCTACTACACAAATTCATACTATATAGTAATTACTGCAACAAGTGAACATGCTTGAGCTTCCGTTTATCATAACTGATGTCTGTGTTGATGAGTAAAAGCCTAAATTCAATCTGTTCATCATACAAAGTGATCGTGTCTTATTTAAAAGTATAATGTCGTTAAATATTGTAGATATCAATCCATTTAAAATGTGAAAATGGCTTTTTTAATAAAACAAAATTATGCGTGTAAGTAGCGCTACTCTAAAAAGACACTATAAGCCTCGCACCTCACTTCCGGCCTGTGGCTGCTGGCCTAAACCTGCTAGTCTGAAACTGGATACTTCTGGGCTTATTCGAAACACCCAGTTCTGGTCATGGAGAACTATACTAAGCAGCTGATGAGGAATGAAGATGTGCTGTTTTGTTCCAGGAATATTTAGTTACCCCTGCATAGTTTGAATACCCCTGCATTTCGTTTTATTTCATGTTTTGCAGCTCCAGTACCAGTTCCTGTCATTTCCAGTGTCATTTCACAGTGTTCTTCATCATCAGAAAGTTCATCAAGCCCAACATGTGTGCTGCGGTGTTCAGTGATGGATGTGATCAGGGTTAATCTCTCCTGGTACAAAGGAACCAGTTTATTGTCCAGCACCAGTGTGCTGATCTCAGCATCAGTCTCTCTCTTCCTCTGGAGGTGGAATATCAGGATAACAACACTTACAGATGTGTGGTGAACAATCCTCTAGCAACCAGACCAAACACGTCTGCATTACCGATCTCTGTCAGTTGTGTTCAGGTACGTTAGCGGTGATGTTATTTATTTACTGAACCAGTCTCTGTCAGGTACATTAGTGTATATTTACTTAGTCAAAAAAAAAAATGTTCTGTGCTTAATTTCTTTCTTCAGATGACGTCAGTTGTGAAAGCACTGAAGCTGTGATCCGATTGGTCGTCACTGCTCTGATGGGTCTGGCTGCTGCAGCTGCGTTTATTGTGCTGGTTTATGACATCAGATTAAGAAGAGTTGAACTGGAGAGACATCAGACTCACAATGATAGATCTGATACTCTAAAACAAAAATAAGCATAATCTTAATGTTTTCATTTTTGTGTGTGAAAATGTTCATTTTGCACGATGACATAAATAAAAAAGAATGAATACAGAGTTTTTTAAATGCTATGTTCAATATACCAAAATTGTAATAGAATTGTATGCTTGCTGTGCTTAAAATAAAATGCTGACTTCAGATTTTTGTGTATGATTTTATTTTTTTTAATTGTAAAACTTGATTTTAAAACAGACATTAATGAGTACCTGTCCCAACTTGGTGATCGGTGAGTTTGTTCCCATATTTCCCACAAAAAAAAAAAAAAAAAAAAAAAAAACAACCTTTTCTCACCCCCAACCGGTCAACCTGTTCTCACTCCCAACCGGTACTGCCACACGTTCAAGAGAAATGTGGTCATTATACTGACTGGTCTCCATCAACTATCAGTTAATAGTTTATACTAGGTACACACAAACTATGTTAAATTATGTAAATGTATAATTGTTTACCATATGATGCAAGGAGGAGATCCAGTCAGATGATTAAACCAAATTTTATTTCTTAACAGCAGACAATCAAATAATAAATGAAGAGTAAAATGAATTAATCCATAATCAGGATTATATTAAAATGTAATTAACACCCTCTGAGTATAATTTCTTAGCCTTAAAGATAATTAAAGTTGGTTTCTTTGAAAAGACAGGTTGTGAAGGAGCAAGATCTGAGTCCAAAGGATAGACTACCTGTACAGAAATTGATTTCCCTATTATACAGTTGCTTGTCGGAACAGAGCTAAGTTCCTCTTTTCATAGTATATTGCATTGAAGCAGACACACAAGACACAAACATATCTAGTTTTCACACTCGGAGGTGTTAGGCCGTTCACTGTAAGATGTTTAGCTAAGATAACATTCTTTTACCACTTTATTCTGAGACATTTTCATGCATTTGTGGTCTGTCTAACGGAAACTTATAGACTTTTGCCCTCATCTAAACAGCAAGTACAAAAGTTCACAATCAGCTACATTTGAGACATAAAGATAATAAAAGAAAAGTATTAAACATACATCAAATGATAATAATGGTAAACACATCAAAATGATAGTAATGAGAAACACATCAACATGATAATAATGATTTCTTAAAATATGATGATGACATTTGATTAAATGATAAAACATAAGAAAATGATAAAACATAAATAATATATTTTTTTGAAATTGGACATCATGTAATATCTTTCGCTTGATAGACTGTTAAAAAATAACAATAAATTAGCAATTGAACATCATTACATTGTTTGAATAACTTAAATATTTGGACATTTAATTAATTATATTAAAGATGGTTGTGAATACATACAAAACTTTCGAACGGTCTTCCTAACATTGTCCGGGAAGCAGACACACTCTGTCAATTCAAAGCTAGATTAAAGACACATCTCTTTGACCTAGCATACACATAACACATTATAGACTT
>FLSR01004866.1:17406177-17421903 GCA_900092035.1 Leuciscus waleckii | reverse complement strand
TTTGAAGTGTAATTTAATTGTTTAGTTGGTCTCACGTCCCGTTGAATAACATGGGGAGGCGGGGCTTATGACCTATACTAGGACCAGTCACCGGGGGCGATCGAGACGTTTTGGCTTCACTTTTCAGGGCTTGTGCGGCACGCTTGGTGCATACCTACAGTATAGACTAAACACGTGATGCGCATGTGCACGCCATCTGCATTTTCGCGGGTTTTGCATTTTGCGTTTTTTTTAAGGCTTGCACCCTGGAATCTATTTCAGGGAGCGCGTTCTCAAGCACTGTTTTGTGCGGATGAGTGGTTCGGAGCGCGTTGAGTGTTTTCTGTTAGAACGGTGTCGTGTTAGCGGCCCTTAAGTTAATAAATAATGATCTTTGCAACGGAAGTGAATCAATCAATCAAAATTAACTTTAGCTGGACAATAACTTTATTCTAGAGATGCTGTAAAGACAAAACAATCTATGTTACTGTAATTTACTATTATCACTGTAAAGCTGCTTTGAAACAGTCTATATTGTTAAAAGCAATATATAAATGAAGGTTACTTGATGTAGGGTAAATGCTAAACTATCAGGCTAAAGTATCTGTATGTTATGCTAGTAAGCTAACTAAAACAGATATTAATGGTCATTTTAACTAAAGTTTTTCAGTTCAAATGACATATTTCTTAAAGGGATCTTTTAGGAATTGTGTGATTGACTGTTAGATGGAGGGTCCAGGGTTGCTGGGCAACAGGGGCAGGGTTATAGAGAGACAGTCATAGAGAGAAGACTGTGAGTTTGTTCGACAACTGCGTATGTTAAATAAAAGAGACTCTGAGTTCATCATCAAGTTGTCAGCTCAATAACATGACATGGTGTCAGAATTGAAAGATCTTCACGCACTCCTCTGATCAGCAAAGGAGAATGCAAGGAAAATTTCAAAGTTTAACTGTCAGAAAGAGAGTCGTAGATCCAAATGCAAGCAAGAGTTTATTGGCGACAGGCAGAAACAGGGACAATACTCAAAACACCACGTATAGCAGGCGGGCGACCAAAATGTCACAATCAACTGATGACTGGATGACAAGAACTCCAAACAATCTCCAGAAGCCTGGATACACAGACGAGATCGAGAAAATAACTCCACTAGGAAACTCTGACACAGGAACTGGGAAAGAGAACACAAACAAGAGTGACAAACCGACACCAAGCAATAATCACTCCCTCTAGATATAGGCAGCTAACGACAGAAGTAACTAGCTGCAGCTGCGGGCTGTGATCGGCTGGTTTCTAAGCAACAAACAAGCACTACACACACAGACCCCACACCCACAAACATACCAACAGATACACAAAATGAACACACGGATCGATGAACCGTGACATTAACGCCCCTGAATCCTTCGATTTCGCACAGTCAGCAAGTTGGCCGGCATGGAGGCAGCGCTTCGCACGGTTCAGGATTGCAACGGAACTTGACAAGGAAGACGGTGATGTGCAGGTGAATTCATTACTGTGTGTGCAATGGGCAAACAGGTGGAACCTACAGCACATTTACATTTTCTGCTGAGGATGAAAATCAGTACTACAACGCAGTATTTGAAAAGTTTGATGAACATTTTGCAGACATGGGGACTTGTGACTTGGTGACTTGGACTCGAGTCGCTATTTTTATGACTTGTGACTTGACTTGTCAATTATTTTATAAAATAAAGTTGATTACCCAGCTGGAGCGCAGGCTGAGAATAGCGTTGTCATGACTGGATCATGACACTATCATCAGTCATGCCCTCTCGTACCTTACGCACACCACGCCCACTTAGATCATCAACATGTCAGCCGGAGGGGTACCGAGGGTCATCGCTTACGGCTTCAAGAATTATTCACAAGATGGCAAAAGACGAACACAGAGCTGCCAACTCTCACGCATTCACAGTGAGACTCACGCGGTTGACACTTTTCACACGCTCTCACGCCACACATCCCTTTTCTCACGCACAGAAAAAATCCGAAGCAAAGAGGACATGACTAGACAGAGCAGGTTAGTTATGATATAAAAAAAAACTCCGTTCTCAGATTCTGTCACTTTATTACGAAATTCAAACAAAAAATACCGTTTTGGCGCTTGTAAATGTGACGCGACAGATCCCTAGTGGCACGTGAACCGATCGTAATAGTAAATAAACACGAATGAACACTGAAAGATACAGTGCAACTTACCGAAATGTATATTCCTCATACAATATATCGACCAATCAATCAAACAAAGGGGTCAATAAAACAGCTGGAGAACAATTATGTCACATAACATTTAGGCTACCTCAGGAAAGCCATTTGATGACCATAATATAGGCTATAGCACGTTAGTTGGCTAGAAAAAAAGAGCTATAGAGAGTATTTTGCTAAATATGTGTTTACTTATATCATTAAATAAAAACATTATATGTATTTGAGTTATTTTTAACCTTAAAATACTGCCAGCTGATAGGGCTCTCTATGTTTACAGCATTAGTTGAGTTGTTTTTTTCTTGAGAAAAATGAATGCCTACCTTGTGTAGCCTACCTAATATTTATCCAAATGAGTCAATATTAAATCAAATCACAATAATTGAATTGAATTGAAATAATAAAAAAGCATAGCTCACCAGAAATTGTACCATGTAACCATTGTAACATGTTGTCACTAAACCTAATAAAATTCAGTTTAGTTACTCAAATGTTTTGACATCCCCCAATCCCCCCTAAATCGTTGTTTAGGTACATTAAACCATAAAGCTTTTTCACGTTAGGACTTATATATAAAGCCCATGAGAACCGTGGGGAGTCAACCCACAGCAGAAACGCTTAATGTCAGATAACGTCCATAATAATTTGACTTTGGTTCGATTTTTTTTCCCGTTTTCAGTGGTTATGAGAGAGAAATTTAGTAATCATTGTTTAGGCTACATTAAACCACGTCATGTCATATTGTCAACATGGTCCTTATGAAGCAGAATAGTGGGTCACATGTCTAATGCTTTTTGAAAACTTAGGCTTTCTTCTTGTCTTGTCTTTTCACTTTATTAAGATCAGATTCTGCAGGTAAAATTACAATAATAAGGTGACATGACTGGACTTGACTTGACCTACTACAGGACTTGACTTGACTTGCCCAAGAAAAAAATACTTGGGACTTACTTGAGACTTGAAGGTTAAGACTTGAGACTTACTTGAGACTTGCACATGTGTGACTTGGTCCCATCTCTGACATTTTGTGCCCAAATGCTATTTTTGATTCATGACCGCGCTTGTTTTCACAAAAGAAATCAACGAAGTGGTGAAAGTGTGGAAGCATTTGTCAGGAGTATGAGCTGGCAGAGTTTTGTGATTTGGGGGCTACTAAAGATGAGCAGATTCGCGATCACATCTTGATTCGAATAGCGGATAGCGACGTGTCTGAAGATGCAGCTAGAGCCAGATTTGACCCTTGAGAAGACCATACAGATCGCTCGCCAGTCAGAACTTATTAAAATACAAAGTGCTGATATGCGAAGTGCATGTGATGTAAGTGAAGTGGGGCACAAGTTTAAGCACACAAAACAATTCAAGAAACACACAGGAGGTATATACAGGAATTCAGACATGAAACAAAGAGAAGATAGTAGCAATGTGGCCTGTTCAAGATGTGCATGTGTACATGACCATGGGGATTGCCCCGCCCGAGGGAAATGATGCTGTAAGTGTAATAAAACAGGCGATTTCGAGATTGTTTGTAAAACAAAGACTGTTAAAGAAGTGACCAGTGACAGACACTAAGTCGAATCAAACAACATGAGTTCAAGATAGATACTGGTGCTGATATCACAGTTATGTCTGAGCAAACATTTTTGAACCTACCTAGTTGCCCACAACTTACTAAAACACTGGCAGACATCAGGAGTCCGGGTGGCAAAATGGACTGCATTGGCAAATTCTTAGCCTGTACAGAACAAAAGGGACAAAATGTCAGTTTCTGGAAATATGTTAAAGGTCCACATACTAATAATCTCCTAAAACAAGCCTGTGAAATGAAACGGTGAGCAGGCTTGACTTCATTAGTACTGAGGATGATGTTTTTGGAGATTTTGAACTTTTAAATTGTGAACCAATCAAATTGAGCTCAGACATGACGCCAAACCATACAGCCTTTCTATGGCTCCCAGAGTTCCCTTTCCGTTACTGCCAAAAGTGGAGGAAGAGCTGCAGGTCAGGGATGCGCAGGTCAGGGATCATAACAGAAGTCACGGAAGCAACAGACTGGTGTGCTCCAATACCCTTCGGAATCACCTCGGCTCCAGAGAATGGGTCTGGGGTGAGGTTGGCTACACTGGCTGCGTGGCGTGAGCGGGTCAGCTGCCTGGCGTGTCCGTTTTTATTTTGGCTCCCATGTTAACAGGTTAGAGCCTGCATACTGCCTGCGTGACACGCACGTCTCAGGCACTCGCCAAAAACGCATGCATGCTAGAAATATATGGCGCTCGCTTTGTGTCATTTCTTTCCTAACCTATGGCGTTCCGATCGGCTCTTTTATATGACTTTGCAGCACAGACTCGTCTCAATGAACGTGACGTCTGCGTCTGCCGAACGTGACGTCTGCGTCTGCCGAACGTCTCGTCTATGGCAAGCCAAAGTATTCATAAACGCCTGGTCAGGCGTCTGATTGCACACTGACACCGCGATTTGCCATAAAAGCCGGTTTGTGGTCACGGAAAAAGCGCGTCACAAACGCGCGGTGTCTGCATCAAAACGCGCGTCCTCGACGTGTGATCTGCTATTTAAAACGCACGTTTGCAACGTGCGCTTTGGGGTCACCGAAAACGCACGTTTTTGCACGCCATATTATAAACGTGCGTTTATAATAACAAAAATGGGCGTTGAAAACGTGTGTTTTTATGGAACGCCAAAAGGTTCAAATTTCGCCACTAACGAAACGCCTTTCATTCTCAAAACGCCGGTGTTTACGGCGTTTAAGACGAAAAGACACCGCAAAGTACGGCGTACTGTGGTACAAACGCCGCAAAGTACGGCATTTGCAAGGCAAAATCGCCGTCATTATCCCGTTTTTTTAATCCAGTCAACAACGCCGTTTCTGACGCCGCAGGCCATCCATAATGCGTCGTAATTTGCGGCGCTTTGTCTGACAAAGACGGCGTAAAAAGCGGCGTTTTGTATAATATTATAATCAGCCCCTCCCTTTTCTGCAAAGCTCTGCCCATCTAATGAAGCAAGACTACCCGGTAGCTGAAAACTGATTGAATAGAAGGTGGTATATGCTACTTTTTTACGGAAATGACAGCTGGTATAATAAGGCTTTAATGCGTGTGAGCAACTGTTTTAAGCCTGCTTACAGTGGCTGTTGTGGGTCCGTTTCTATTGCTCATTATAATGATTTGGATAGGCCTAGGTAGATGCTTCACGATGTGGTCCATCTTAGAGCTTAGATTTAAACCCGACCATTTTTTTATATAATAACCGCGGCGCCAGATAATTTTTAACGCAGGTGCTGAGGGGGTGCTATATAGCCTATTATATATAAATAATATTAATACGTGAGCAAACATTGGCCACTTAAAGCTGCCGTCGGCAACATTTTTTTATCATATTCAGTGTAATCGACACTATAATCCGACAGAACAACATAAATAAGGTGGTTTTAGAAAAAAACCAGAGCTTCTAACTCCACCTGGAGCGTGTTATTTGTTTTGCAAAAATCCAGCGCTCCCGCTTCATCAGGTCCAATCAGCGCAGGGGGGTGTGAGATCTGACTGTCAATCACAGGTCGTGCACACGCCACAGATCCCCCCTCACTCGCGCACGTTAATATCACATGCACACGCCACGCCTGAAGTTCGCCTGGAGATTGCATGAAGCGTGATGGCGGAGAGAAAATCTACTAACAAGCTTCCAATTCCTCGGTTATTGCTATCTATGGATAGATTAGCCAGGGCAGCCCACCTCCGAGTCCATGGTGTTGATAGATGCTGAAGAGACGGACGCGTTCACAGAAAATCAGGTACACACGCACAGTGACGCACTGACGAGCACGACCTCGATGGGAGGGTGCTCGCTGGTAGTGGGGGGGGCATGAGAGTTGTAAACATTCAAAATTTTGGCTAATCGACCCAATCTGCCAGACTTGCCGATGGCAGCTTTAAATTTAATATTCAATTAATTGAATGATCACAATTATTAAATTGAACAAGCACAACATTCAGCATTCAATCAAATATTCTTAAAGATTTATTATTATTAATAATGTTATTTCAACTTAATATGTGTGGGTGAAACAAGCAAGATGTGCATTTGTAAATCCGTTGACACGCATGCATTGATTTTTATTAATAAAGTGTTTTCTGACAGTGTCGGCTGCAAAGATGAAGTTGACGATCACCATCTCTGAACGCGAGAGAGAAATGCACATAATGGATTACATGATCAGAGAGTAGCCTATTTCTTTTCATTTTGAATTGTTTCTTTTAAAGACATTTCAAGCTTTTTTTAGATATATTTCTCATGTCTGTGAGGCGGTTAATTTATATGATGAGATATATTTATCATATCTGTAAGGCATACACTGAGTTTCGGTTAATTTATATGATGAGATGCGCTCCAGTTCATGTGCAATGCAATGACCGCGCCAGCGCCTCCATGTCATGATTATACTGACTGCTATATTTGTTATACATATATATATATATCTAACTTCTTATTTATTAAATACAGGCAATTGGTTGATGAAAATTTTATTAAAATTAAGATTTATTCAAAACGAAATTAACTTTAAAGAAAGGCTTTCTATACAAAACTTAATGAAGTGGTCAAAATCATGTCTGACCCACTTCATGTCTCCCGATATATTTTGCGCATCCTAAGATGTAGCTCCTACTAATGCTGTACACTATTCATAATCAACATAAATGAAATAAAATAACAATAGCCTATAATAATATTTAAACATAAATATGAAACTAAATAAGAGTGGAGCGATCGCTTGGGCCGTGAGCGATTGAGTGTAGTGCGCTGGCAAAGAGCAGATATTGAGCAGAGAGTCACGGTGAAAAGTAACTTGAAACTTGTTTTTTAAATGGGAATCGTGTCTTTGTTCACCCTCCGCCTATCAGAAAATTTATATCTAATGCTTATTACACAAAACGAAACTTGAAACATTATTATATTTATATGACTATTACTTGGAGAATAGCCGATAATAATAAAAAAGTTATTACAGATGTAGGCTACATATTTTATTGCTATTTGGTATATATTGTTTTTATCATTGTGTTGTTGGAGGAATTAAAAGTTTTTGTTTTATACGAAGTAGGCAATATGTAGCCGGCTAATACAATATTAGCAATGCTAGCAATATTAATGTCCATTTTAAGGCAATGGCAGCGTGATAATAAATAATTTATAATGTAAAATATGTTAGTCTTGTATGATGGTCAAGAGCAGCGGTAGTCATCGCTTGGGTTGGCGTCATCTCAGTCTCCACTGGTGATGGTTCATCTAAGAGTCTTCATAAGAGGCTGGATCTCGACGGGCATCCTGATGCAGAAACATAAAGGCCGGGTCGGGACGATATTTCCCGCCACTATCCTCTGGCTGGGCCGAGCCCTTGATCAAGAATTGTTACAATATGCAACACGTCATGTGTCATGCGCATGCAGCATCTCCTCCACTCGCACGCATCACACCGGGGCTGGATATAGGCTTTAAAATATCTATTTTGTTTAAAAAATATTCTATATTCTAAAACCATGTTGAATTATATTAGAGTAGCCTAGGCTACTCCTCCTAGGCCACCCAAAGTTCATTCTTGTTCATTTTCTGTGTTCATCATTGTTCACGTTTGTTTTTTTACGTTTGTTTTTTCGGATCCATTTGCAATACATTCCATTCTGAATAAACAAAGCAGTTTACATGCTTCTTCGTCCTTGTTGCATTAGGCATATTCATTAAGATAATAATTAATAAATGCACGCACATTTATCCGTGAACTTGATAAATGTCGCAGATATGTTTTATATGCACAAACAAATGCCTTTCAACTTGTGTGTGCAAAATTCAGTATTAAATGAATGTGCAGCAATTTGTACAAATAGAGAGTCTGTAGGCATACTATACTGCTGTAGACATTAAATTACCGCATTTAGTTTCATATTTATAAAATATTATAATGTTATTTTTTTCCATCTATGTTGATTATGAAAAGTGAACAGCACGAGTAAGATAGGATCGACAGCCTGTGGCCTAGGGAGAGTGGAGACTCCATCCCCAGGCGGTCCAGCTGTTCTGGGATCACTTCAGGGCCACACAGTTACATCTGTTTGCCTCTCCGAACTCATCCCATTGCCAGTTGTTTACTCCCTGACCGAGCGGAGAACGCTCGGCACAGAGACACAGCCACACAGCTGGCCGCCTCAAAGATGCGTTTCCCCAGTGAGCCTTCTTGCACAGCACTGTGCTAAGTAAGGGGAGGAGAAGGAGCAGGTCTTGCTAGTTGCCCCTTATTGGCCCAACCGGACCTAGTTCCCTCAAACTTATGTTCCTCTCGACAGCCCTCCCTGACCCATTCCTCTGAGACATTCTCAGGGACAGGGCACCCGCGTCCAGACCTCTGGAAACTCCATGTCTGGTCCTGAAAGGACGGGATGCGGAGGTTCTAGGTGATCTACCACAAACAGGTCGTAGATCACTTCTGCGAGAGCACCCTCTACGAGGCTTGCTTACGCCCTGAAGTGGAACCTATTCGTTGAATGGTGTTCTTCTCTTCCGAGAAGACCGCCCGAAGGTGTTCGATCACTCCGTGCTTTCTTTCCTGCAAGATGGGTTGGAGCAAGGGCTGTCTCTCTCCACCCTCAAAGTGTATGTTGCTCTATTTGCGCCCATCACGATGCAGTGGATGGAAATCCGTGGGAAAGCATGACTTGATCGTCAGGTTCCTGAGGTGAGCGAGGAGACTGAATCCGCAGACTCTTACCCTCTTGCGACTTATCTCTGGTGCTCCCGCACTGCAGAGACCTCCCTTTGAGCCCTGCAGGCAGCTGAGTTAAAAGTCCTGTCTTTAAAACAGTCATCCTTCTTGCTTGGCCTCTATTAAGAGTGTAGGAGACTTGCACGCATTTTCAGTCGACAAATCGTGCCTGGAATTCGGGCCGGCTAACTCTCACGTTATCCTGAGACCCCGGCCTGGATATGTGCCCAAGGTTCCTACCTCTCCCCTTAAAAGGGACCAGGGGGTGAACCTGCAAGCGCTGCCCTGGAGGAGGCAGACCCAGCCCTGGCTTTTCTCTGTCCCGTCCACTCCTGGGGTTAACGGACAGAACGCAAAGCCTCAGGACCTCAGTCCAGCTCTTTGTCAGTTACGGAGACCAGCAGAAGGGAAAGGCTGACTCCAAGCAGAGGTTGGCCCACTGAGAAAAAAAAAAAGATAGTTGATCCCAAGACGCACCATGCCCCCCTGGGTTGCGAGCCCACTCCTCTAAAATGAGAGTGTAGCTTCTCCCTGGGCTTGTGGGGTGACAACTCATTGTAATACACCTGAACTCCTCATTAAAGTACTTAATGAAAAACATGTATTTTCATTTATTTCTTTGTGTATCTTCAGCTGAATTTATCAAATCAACAGAGAACACACTTTTAGTTTTGATGTTAATATTGAATTTTAATAAATGCATTAGTAGAAAAAAATGCTGTGTTTCATTATGCAGTGAATACTTAACTGTTTCGCCAACATAAGTGTGTGTTTAGATTGCTGTGTTAACTGTTTTGAGAGCTGTTACCTGAGTTTGGAGAAATGTACCAAATCGATTGAGAAAAACTGTAAATGTGACAGATCGCTGTAGCGCCTCAGTTCAAGCAGCACGTGAACCGATCATCTCTCTTTACTACTAGTTAATAGTAAATAAACACAAATAAACAATATCGCCGGACCCGATTACGCCTTCTCACGCACCCCCTCCCGACCCGTGGAGACAGGTAGGTGTTGCATCGCACACTCACACCCCGCTTCGGGCCGCCCCCGGGCCTTCCGAGCCGTGTCCCTGTCCTCCACCTCGCTGCCCCACACTGGGTACATCTGTGGTACCCCTGGTTCCCTGGCCCGGTTCGTAGAAGCTTGGAAAGTGCTTCCCAACCGGTCTGGCCGGCTCCCCCGTACCATCAGACTCGGCTGTACGATTCAGTTCGGCCGGCATCCGCCCAAGTTCAGCGCTGTTCGCTACACTCCGGTGTTGAGCGAATGTGCACCTGTCACGCGCGCAGACATCGCAGTCCTACTGGCGTAGGGTGCAATTGAGCCCGTCCCTCCAGCCGATATGAAGACTGGTTTCTATAGCCCGTACTTCATTGTACCCAAGAAAGGTAGTGGGTTACTGCCAATCTTGGACCTGCGACTCTTGAATCGGGCCCTTTATAAGCTTCCGTTCAAGTGGCTAACGCAGAGATGCATTTTTGAATGCTCTGTCCCCGAAACTGGTCTGCAGCCTTCGACCTGAAGGACGCGTACTTCAAATCTCTATCCTTCCGCATCGCAGGCTATGCCTGTGTTTTTGCGTTCGAGGGTTCGAAGTCAGAACAAAGTCCTACCCTTCGAGTGCTCCACAGCCAGTTGGGTCTTCAGGTCAACTGGGAAAAGAGTAAACTCGCCCACGGGCTGAGGATCTCTTTTTCCGGTATGGAGATGGACTCGGTCCAAACGTCTCTCAAGAGGAGCGTGTCCGGTCGGTGCTATACAGAAGTGAGAAAGGGCCCACTGAAACTTTTCAGAGGCTCCTGGGGCATATGGCAGACGCAGCCGCAATAGAACGACTCCTCCATATGAAGACTGCTTCAGCACTGTATGACTGTTGCGCTAGAGTCTCGCGTCTTCTGCAGCATCACGTGCATGACACGACGCTCTAAAAACCCAGATAGCACACGATCTGTTAAAGATCACTTCATCTGAAAGCATCTACTGTTTACTAACATCTGATAGACATCTTTAAGATGTCAGTTTAACATACATTTTAAATCATTACATCTTAAAGACATTTTCTAAACCTCTATTTGAGATCTGACAGGAAACATCCTATAGACGTATTGCAGATTAGCAAACACTCTAAAAAATACGTCTTCCAGATGTAAACACGCACATAAAATAGACGTCTCCATGATGTACATGTGCTATCTGGGAACGCGGTACTCAAGTTAAAATAAGTTCAACTTTTAAAAGACGCATATCGAGACCTTGCGCTTTTTCCGTACTGTGCCCGCGTCTTTTTTCCGTTTTTCAAAGCAAAACCGCTTTCTGTGTGAACCAGCCCTAAGAAGCAGAAAGGTCCAAATAAGTATTTCCACCTCATGCAAATACAGCTGTACCTTAATTCCAGGTATAAGATAACCATCTCATGTGAAACTAGCCTAAACAAGATAGGCCTATACCACACATATTAGACAAGATACCACACTGAGCAGAAAACGGAAAAAACAAATAGCATGTCTATAGCCCAGAAATAGACGTATATTTGTCAGAGTAGAAGTATACTAAATGTCTGGTCTGAAGAGAACATTTGAATATGTGTATAACTATGATTATATGATTTTAAACGATGCAATAGACAGAAAGCATAAATGGATCAATACAAGAATAATGTTTGAAAGGATTAATAATTGAAATAACCTTAAAGAATAATCATAATAATCATACGCATATCTTTTTCTTATACACCACGTTTAACAAGATTTCATTTTTAATATTATTATATAATTTTAGTTGCATTTGTTTGGTTCTTTGTTCATCCTCAAACAATTATTTAATTTTTATTATTGAAAGGTTTTCACAAGAGTTAAATGTAAACTGCAAACATTAAACTTTGCTGAAATTAAATGTCTTTAACTGGAAATGTTCTGTTAACTCTGCTAAACTATAATTACTAAAACTGAAACTAAATATATAAAAACTAAATAGAAATGTGTTCACAAAATAAAAACTAAACTAAAACTAACTAACTCTCACGTTATCCTGAGACCCCGGCCTGGATATGTGCCCAAGGTTCCTACCTCTCCCCTTAAAAGGGACCAGGGGGTGAACCTGCAAGCGCTGCCCTGGAGGAGGCAGACCCAGCCCTGGCTTTTCTCTGTCCCGTCCACTCCTGTGGTTAACGGACAGAACGCAAAGCCTCAGGACCTCAGTCCAGCTCTTTGTCAGTTACGGAGACCAGCAGAAGGGAAAGGCTGACTCCAAGCAGAGGTTGGCCCACTGAGAAAAAAAAAAAGATAGTTGATCCCAAGACGCACCATGCCCCCCTGGGTTGCGAGCCCACTCCTCTAAAATGAGAGTGTAGCTTCTCCCTGGGCATTGGCGTACGGTGCCTCGCTGACAGATGTTTGTAGAGCTGTGGGTTGGGCGACACCAAATACGTTCGCTAGAAAAATAGCCTATGTGTCGAGCCGGTTTCTTC
This sequence comes from Leuciscus waleckii, assembly GCA_900092035.1. Lineage (NCBI taxonomy): Eukaryota > Metazoa > Chordata > Actinopteri > Cypriniformes > Leuciscidae > Leuciscus > Leuciscus waleckii. The sequence goes on along the minus strand of FLSR01004866.1, from coordinate 17,409,465 downwards.
CCGTGTGCTCCCTTCAAATGAAGCCAGTTACACTGTAAGCCCGGTTCGAAGTGTCGGCTTGCTGCACCATTCCCCTCCTATGGGCCGGATACGTGCGCCATTCTTTCTCCAGTAGAGTTCCTCTAAGCCGGACCCTGTCGAGTTCCTCCACACCCTTCAGCAATGGACGTGGCGGAGCCAGGCCTCGCACTCGTATGCACTGGTGGAACCTGTGCTAGGCTGGGCCCATATGTTGTGATCCCTATGGCGATCACATACGTGTATTCTTCCACGGTACTTCCACGGCACAGGCTCCCTGCGGCGAGCCTGTGTCTTTCCCTTGGCAGAGCCCCCTCTGCCGTCACTGACCGGTGTGTCTTCCCCCTGTTTAGGCTGGAGCCACCTCAGTGACATCCCATATGTTGTACTGCCCGGTAATGCCCAGTCCTATGTGTATCCTACATATGTATACCTCCCCATGGGCAGGATGTGGCTTCCGCAGCGTATTCCTTTCCAACGAAAGGGCACGCTTTCCCAGTGTTAATAAGTCTGACTGAGTGGGTCTTGTGGAACAGCAGTGACTTCCCTGGCCTAAGCCCTGTCCTATCTCCGCCTCAATAATCCGGGGGGATCAGGAGGCTTTTGTCTAGGCACTGGGTGGCAGCACTAGTGGCGTTTTAATAGGGATCCCAATCAGTCGACGACACGTCGACTACGTCAAACGTGAGTGACTGAAAGGGAACGTCTTGGATACGTATGTAACCTTCGTTCCCTGAAGGAGGGAACGGAGACGTAGTCCCGTCGCCACTATTGCAGGAAGGGGAGGAAGAGGAATCAACAGAGGAAGAGGAAGAGATGGAGGCCATGCTGGAGGTAGAGGTAGAGGTAGAGGTAGAGGTAGAGGTAGAGGTAGAGGTAGAGGAAGAGGAAGACAAGAAGGTGCTCAAAGAGGACCGAATCTGACAAATGAGATCCGCGCAACACTGGTTGACCACGTTGTCACCCACGGCCTGACGCTGAGGGAGGCTGGACTGCGAGTACAGCCAAATCTAAGCCGATACACAGTGGCAAGTGTGATAAGAACATTTCGACTGGAAAACAGGTATGGTAAAAATATCATCATATCAAAAACATCTGCACGGTTTCAGTAACTGCTTACAGTACTGTATTCTATGCACTATCAGCACTTCTGTTACCTTTTCCTGTGAAATTTCTGTACTATTGTGTACTGTTTTTTTTTTTTTTTTCTACATAGGATTGAGGGTCAGGAACGACAAGGGGGAAGGCCTCCTATGTTCACAGAGCAGCAAGAGAGGGAGATAGTAAACATGGTTTTGGCCAACAATGCTATAACACTCAATCAGCTCCAAGCTAACATTGTCAATAACCACGCCAAATGAGTTTCTTCAGTCTGCAACATTGGTCTTGTGTAGTGTTTGGTGAATTTACATTATATTTGTACTTTGTTGATGGTAGCCTACTCTAATCATAGGGAAGTAGAAGTGCTAAAAGTGTTTTAGGTTTATCACAGCAGAGTGTAACTCGTGCAAACAGAGTATAGTAATGTGAAACGTGTGTGTTTCATATGGTAACAAAGTGTGGTTTTTAAACAGAAGTGTATAGTTTTTACAAGAGTGTTTAATTATGCAAAGGATCTGTAGTGTTTTGCTAATTGGGTGTGTGGTTGTGCTAATTGTGTGTAGTGTTTTGAAAACACGGGCCTTGTTTTGAAAATCGTGCTTAAGCAATCCAAAAAAACTGTAAAGTTGTCAGGGCTGGATCTGGTTTTCCCCTTTGCCTGCAAAGATGATTGTCTGTGATGTGGACAAAGTCCTCAGGCCGGACCCGACATGAAGACATGATGCTGAAGCAGAAACTCATTTAGAGTTTTTTTTTACTGTAACCTTTTTGGCTTTTGCAGTTTGGTCACTGTATTTTCACAGTATGCAAGTGCTGAATATACAGACATTCAATACTATACAATATTCAGTACAATAGCCTACTATACTTGCAGTGCATACAAGTTTTTCACCTTACGTAAGTTGTCATTAGGCTACTATACTTTTTTACGTAATTGCTAAATATGTTTACTTTGTTAAATTTTTTTCTGTAACCTTGTGCTTTGGATTCTGTGCTCTCCATTTTTCTCTGTAGTGTCTAATGAATGATCTAGTGTATTTAGTATTGACTCACTGTTTGTATGAAAATGCTTTTATCTGAAAGCATTGTTTGATTTTGAGCACAGATAAAATTGTTTTGAGGCAATCGTTTTATTTTGCCAGAAGAGTCAGAGGTTCTCTGAATGTGGTTTGAAAATTTTGTTTTATGTTTAAGGTTTTGAGAAAGTGAGGGATGGTTTCAAGAAATGTGTTTAGCAATTCAGAAAAAAATTGACACAAACATAATTATTTGCTGATCCACTTTACACTTACAATACACGTAAATGGAACGTCAAAGTAAAGTCAGCAAGCGTATGCAGACTACATAACAAGGCACAACGTTTCAAGTGCCACTTAGGAACTCACAAGTCACAACCTTTACTGTCTATGGTCACAACTCTTCAGAATTCAGAAACCATAAACGCCAGAGACACCCGGAAGAGCGCCCGCCAATCCTCCTCACGCACGTGATTGGCTGAGGTGTGATAATGTGATAAACTGAGTTCCATCAGTGCGCTCGGCTCAGATCTTCAGCTACAGTATTGGCACGGTAAGTTCATGCAATTTTAGGTGCGCATTTATTGTCTTTCGTGTGTTTTTGTACTGATCGTGTTATGTGACCGCGTTTAAAGCATAGTTTGAAAAATATTCACCGACGAGAAGAATACCCCTAAACGTTGTAATAATCTAATAACATCTAATGACATTTAGCTTTAGAGTTCATTAGGTAGGCTAACTTATATAAAATAATGTTTAGACTTTTTAAAAGAGTAAAAACGTGTTAATTATATCGTTTTGACGTGGCTTTAGTTTTTAGATGGAATAGCCTATATTTGTTTATTTTGGCATATAATGCATTTACAATTCAAATTCGGAATGCCGTTTTTGTCACATCTAAGGTTATATGCAAATATTTGCAAATAACGACCATAATAATGTTACCATTTTCTAAAGATCACGATGATATTACAGTTTTTCTGAAATGCTAAAACACTAATACCCATTCTCTGAACCAAATTCTCAATAGCTTAAACCAATTGGTCGAATACTCTTTCTGTAAAACATTAAACAAGTTCAGGTAGTTAAAACCCTGTTTTGCATATCGCACTCTTTTTTCAAAACTCTAAACACATTTTCACTCACTAAAACA
>FLSR01004866.1:17382751-17405972 GCA_900092035.1 Leuciscus waleckii | reverse complement strand
GTGTTTAAGGTTTTGAGAAAGTGAGTGATGGTTTCAAGAAATGTGTTTTAGCAATTCAGAAAAACTGTAAAAAGAAAGGAGTAAAAATACGAAAGCATAGGACTCTCTGAACTACAAATAGTTAAAATATTTTAAACTTATGTGTGAAAGGGTTAATATAATGTAGCATGCCAGTTACTGTAATATATGCTACTCAGTGAGATTTTTGTGATTCATGCACCTGCGTAAATTATTATGCCCTTTTTGCCTGCTGTAAATGTAAATGTAAAATATTAAATATCAGATCTCTTATATCAAACTCGCTGCTAGTTGGAAATTAACCTTTCTTATCATTGGATAACATTTGAATATTCTTTATACATCCAAAAATAATTTTCCTATTTTTTTTCCATTCACCCCACTGCTTCTGCTTCCAATTTGTTTGTGTTTCCTTCTTAATTTGCACATTATTTTGCTATTTTCCTTTCTAATATTTATTTTAAATGAACTACAAAGTAATCTTGAGTCCTTGTGATTTCATGGAGTCCATGCATTCATTTCAGCAGTCTTGAACTCTTGTGAGTGTGTGTACTGTAAAGGTCTGGCTGTTTTCGACTCACACATGATTTCCATTTATAGGCCGCACCTTTTATTCTTGGGAACTAGCCTATATGCTGAGAAATGGATGGCTTTCATGTGACCATTCAACCTCAGCATCTTCTCTCTCAGGAACGTATGGCAGCGTTTGGATCTCGTTGGTTGGTACTCTGTGCGAGAGCCCTCCCGTAAAAGTGGACCAGCGTCTCTTGCCAGACTCAGTAAGACATTCACCTTTTTTGAGAAGACATCACATGGCTCTGAACACAGATGAAATTAAGGAAGTTGACAGAACAGGTTTAACAGTTTGCAAATACAATGAAACCATAAGAACATAAACCCATACAGTTTCAAAAATTAACTTTTTTATTAAGGGACAGTATTTGGCTTTTACTTTCATGGAGGTATGTACTTTTTGAACCACGTTAACATTGTGCCTATTTATGTCAAAAACTAAAAGTCTCATTCATTTCAAATACATAAGTAGTTGTAGTGCACAAGATATTATAACACAGTGTACATTAAATAATTATATTACTAAACCCAACTAGATATGCCTATCATGTAATATATCAAATGACTGTTACAGTAACAGAGTCATTCACTATGGCAGCAGTCTTTAATACTGTGATCCCATAGTAAATGAATCTAGCACGAATGCAAATGTGCTGTTTTTCTTTTTGAGACAGGCTTGTACAGTTGTCATCAAGCCTAAAGAGGAAGTTGGTATAGTGGTTCTGTTGAGACTCCGCCTTGAGGCTCAGCCTGGCTTTCCGGACCTGGACTGGCACTGTCGGGATGTGCAGGTGAGACGGAGTTCTGAGGATCCTGAGATGGAATATATATATATATATATATATATATTGTTGTTGATAATTTGAATATTTGCAACACTGAAATATTTGCAAAATAATACTGTGTGGTTGAAAAGACTGTTTGTGAAGCTGTTTGATACCTATACATGATAACTGCTCTCTCTGAGTCAGTAGCAGTGCAAATTTGAATGTTCTGGTGTGATTTTATCAAAGGTTTAACAGACAAAAGCAAATAACTGTCATTTATCATGTGAACGTGTGGGTGTTTGAATCTAGATTCACAATCTTTTAACGAATAATCGTGCAGCTATACTTGTCCTTCCATCTTTTATATTAGATAAAAAATAAGTTGTTTTTTATCTATAGGTGGGGCACATTTGTTGAAGGTGGTCCTCACTGTGTAAACATGTCCAGTGTGACAGCTCTAGGACTCAATTTGAGTTACATCCGTCAACGGTATGGTTTCACTGTATTAAAGATTCAATTCAAACTAGTTTGATATTAATTCAATCTTAATGTCACCTGAACTGAAATTCACAGTGGGATATTTTCACTTTGTTTGTCTGTCAGCCCAGTTAACAATGTGCACTACATAAAGGGTTTTATTGAAAGAAGAACATCTTGGAGCAGCCTACAGGAACTTGAGACATTCTTCCTTTTCAATGGAAGAGATAACACCGTTGCCAGTATGCCAAACAAATAAATTGCATTTTACAAATTACAGTAATAAAACTATATATATATGATTTTTTGCTGTCCATTTTTCTTGTAGGATATGTTCAGGATCACTGGCATGAGGATGCATTCTTTGGATATCAGTGCCTAAATGGCTGCAATCCTTTGTATATCAGACAGATCCATAACCTGCCACCTAACCTGTCCGTCACTTCAGAGATGGTCAGACCTTTTCTACCAGAGGACTCATCATTGGAGCAGGAGATGGAGGTGTGTTTGTGTGCAAGTGTGACTTTTAGGGCATTTGTATTCATCACTTTGTAAAATAATTGTCATTGTTTATAACTATATTTTCCACAGAGAGGACATGTGTATCTTCTGGATTATGAAGTGCTCGTCAGCTGCCTGCTAATATTATCAATGAGAAACAGACATACTTGTCTGCTCCCTTATGTTTGCTGCATTACAACAGACATGGAGAACTGAAGCCCATTGCCATACAAGTATGGTTTTATAACGACTTGTTATTGTAATAGTCAGCAATCTGTGATTAGTTACACAAAATTCCTTTTTGATGAGTTTTATTGACCAAATGAAAGCTGAAATCTTAAACAAATCTTAAACTATACTTATATTTCAGCTTCAACAGGTTCCTGGTCCACAGAATCCTGTTTTCTTGCCCTCTGATGCTGCACCCGATTGGTTGTTAGCAAAGATGTGGGTCCGGAATTCAGATTTTCTGGTCCATCAACTACTTTCCCATTTCTTGCGCACTCATCTTTTAGGAGAGGTGTGCTGTACCGCTACGCTCAGACAGCTGCCGGAGATTCATCCTCTACATCAGGTAGAAACAGACAATGCTCAGCCCAAAAATACAGAACAAATTAAACACTTATTTACAGAAGCCCTGAAGGCAAAGGTGAAATCATTTCCTATTTATTTTTGATGCTGTGTGAAAAATGTGTTTCAGTTATTTTACACACATATCTGCCACATAAGAAGGAAATGCATTCGTAAATTGTAATTATGACATAAAAGTTATAATTATTGTATAAAAAGTCAAAATTATGAGGTGAAAGCCATAATTTAACAAAAAAAGTCTTATTTTGTAAACTTTTATTTTTATAGTTATATGGAAGGCCATTTCCTCCATATACTAAACAAATATCATGCTTTGATAAATTATAATTATGACATACTAAATCAAAAATTTTCATATAAAGTCATGACACGAAAAGTATACATTGACTTTTTAATTGTAATGATTATGATATTTTATATCATGATTTCGACTTTTTAGAGACCTACCAATTTAGACTTTGTCTCATAATTGTGCTTTAGAAATTTGTATTTCATAATTATGACTTACTATGTCATAATATTGACATAGAATCTCCACAGTTTTATTCAATAGCTAATTTTTATGTTGGATCAACTCAATTAATAAAAACAAATAATTAAATGTTGAGTTAATACAACTTGCAATTACTTAGTAGATTCTATTCTGTTCAATATTTTTTAAGTAAAGCATGATGAGTGAACTAATATATTTAAGTATAACAAAGGTTTTCTTGTTCATTTTTTATAAAATTTACTTAAAAATTGTGGCAAAAATGGCTCACGAATATTTTAAGTAAATTCAACACATAATTTTTTTCATTATGGTTATTCAAAGCGTGTTTTTAAATGTTCTTATATGGTCTTCCATATAATGACTTTTTGCCATCATTTCAACTTATGTCATCATTTGGACTTTTTATCTCTTAATTATGGCTTAATATCTTATAATTGTGACTTTTTATGTCATAATTATGATTTACCAAATCATATTTCTTTCGTATGTGGTAGAAATGGTCTTTCATAAAAATAAAAAATAAAATCAGAAAAAGAATAGACTTTTCTTCTCTTTACAGACATGTACGAAATAGACAATTCATTAGGCACTGAAATAAAATTCATTTCACCCGGGCTTTTGTGGTTAATTGATCATTTTGATGCTTTAAAGAGTTGGGCCTCACCATGAATGGACTTAAGAGTGAAAGTTTGATTTCTATAACTAAACCTATAAATTGTGCCTTTGTTTTTCAGCTCCTGATGCCTCATATCCGCAGCACACTTCAGATTAACATTCAGGCTAGAGCCACTCTTCTGGCCACAAAAGGTGTTTTTGACAAGGTTGGTGTGTTTATTATCTACTGTATACTCTGTGAAGGGAGTGACAGAGAGAATCTATTTTAACTCCTGATTTAGTTTAGTTTTATACAGTTTCTGTTTCTGTTCTCTATAGTCAATAGCGTGTGGCCTGGAGGCAATTCCGCTGCTGATGGCTCGAGCAACCCAACGCCTCACCTACAGCTCAATGTGTGTGCCAGATGACGTAAAAGGGAGAGGACTGGATGCACTACCTATCTGCTATTACGCTCAAGATGCTTCAGGGTCTGGGACGCTCTACACAGGTACATCATCAGCATCCAGCATTTCTGAATCTGTGTCTTTAGGTTTGAAGTAAGCACATGATTTGCATTTCCCATTCAGATTTGTTACAGGCTGGATTCGTTTGTATTACTCTAATGATGAGGACGTCCAGCATGACTGTGAACTACAAAACTGGATTAGAGAGATCTTCACAGAGGGATTCCTTGGCCTCACTCACATAGGTTTGTAGGGGAATGACAGATAGGCCCTGTTTACACCTGGTATTAAGATGCGTTTTGGTAGATCGGATCACAAGTGTACGACCCTAAATACAGGTGTAAACAGGGTCTAAAACATTTTGAGCTTGTCCACTTTGGACCACTTCCAGAGGCAGTCGAAAACGCATTTGACCGGATTGCTTTTGTAGTGTAAATACTCATGTGGTCGAATGTGTTCGAACTGCCACAGAAGACGCTTGCTGACCTAATGCGTAACCATTACGGGAAGTGCACTAGCCAGACGGGATTTAAACTTTGTCTGCTGTAGACCTGAGTTTGGTTTGATAACGAAAAACGTACCTAGCACAATATTCTCTCGCCATTCCTTTTTTCTAACACGCACTCCTCCGGTCGCATTCAGATGTGAATTGGGCAAGCTTATTTTGTCCATTAGAAGATATGAAAAAACACATACATAGACCCTCCCTTCAAAGAAATCAGGACAGAAGTAGTTGAAAGAGGACAAAAGAGACGGATTAAAACACCAGGTGTAAACGGGTATGTCTCCCTTGTTTACTTGTGAACCGATCAACCAAAACGCATCTTAATACCAGGTGTAAACAGGGCCTTAGACCACGTAAAGAGGCCAATATGCTCAGTGAAGACCAGGAGTCAAAGTTGAAGTCCAACAAGTTGACAGAGAGTTTACTGAAGACAAAGTTCTCCACACTTTCATAGGCCATAGAAAATGAGTAAGAGGACCCAGCCTCGAATTAACTTAAAGTCATATAGATAATCAGTTGATGTAATTTCTACATTTGTCTTTGTAAATGTCTCTTTTTATGATAAGGCTAGATTAGTTCAGGTAGATGTCATGTGGTGCAACTCCCCAAAAACAATATTTTTTATGAATTAATAATTTAAGATATATGAAAATAATTAATGTATAGCTTGAAAAATATATTTTTTTTTTATAATAATAATAATTAAGATATGTAAACACGTGTGTTCAATGTTTAAGGAAAATATTTTATTATATTTTACTTGATGGTTACACCACATCAGAGTCGTTACATTTTATTACATTTATAAATGTTCAAAGCCATATGAAACCAACATGAATACGAAGATTAGGCTTCTAAGAAACCTGAAACACATTTTAAAAGATTCTTTATCATGAACACTTTTACACGTCACTTTTACTATCCATCTACTCCATATATTCTTCATAGTGATGTAAAATGCATAAAATGATCTTTGCCTTTGCCTTCAAATCATCTCTAGGAGTTCCACAGTCATTTCAGACCGCATCTGAAATGTGCAAGTTTGTAACCATGGTGATCTTCTCCTGCTCAGCACTTCATGCAGCTGTGAACTTCTCTCAGGTATGTTCAGTTATTAATAAATGGACAGATGTTCTCCGAAACAGCATGTCAACTTAGCTAATGCAAATTTACTAAACTCATTCTTCACATTTAGTTGGATTTTAACCTTTGGATACCGAACAGTCCAGCGGCCATGTCGCGCCCCCCTTCTCAGACCAAAAACTCAGTGTCTGAGGAAGATCTTTTCTCCTTCCTTCCGGAGATGAACTCCTCTTGCCACGTCCTTAGTGTCCTATCTCTACTGTCTCAACCTGCCATTGACTTTGTGAGTGTTAACACTGGCCTCCAGAGTATCGCTGCATGAACTTTATACTGTATATTTACTGTAGGATGCAGATGTGTTATTCATCTAGCCATTACTTCCTCTATAGGTACCATTGTGCCATTATAATGAGTGGTACTTCTGCTGTGGTGCAACCGTCAAACTTGTGGAGGAAGTCCAGAGAGAGCTGAAGATGATAGCAGAAGACATCGCAGACAGAAACAGCCGTCTGGTGTTGCCCTATCCTTACCTGTCTCCAGACTACATTGAGAACAGTGTGACTATTTGAGTACACTGTCCAGCTGAAAATTGTGTCTGCATTGTATGGCCTGGTTTCACAGACAGGGTTTAGATTAAGCCAGGATTAGGCCTTAGTTTAATTAGGACTTTTAAGTGGGTTTTATAAACGTGCCTTAGAAAAAAACATTACTGGTGTGCATCTTGAGACAAAACAATGACTGTGGACATTTTAAATTATGTTAGTGCAAGTTTCTTTCAGATAAAACAGTATGAAATTTGTTTTGAGATTAAAAATGTACTTCTCCCTGGACTTTTTGATGGTACAGTAAGGTGTCACGGGTAAGTCTACAAACAGAATAGCAGTCCATAGATACCTTTCGAGAACTGGATGTTTTGAACAATGTGTTTTCTATTTGTTGGTGTATTGTTTACTGACTGCTTGATAGTGTATATCATTTTGATCACTTTGTTTATGATTTGAGAGCAGCGTTTGATTTTGAACACATGAAAACTGTTTTGAGGCGAAAGTTTAATTTTGCAAGGAGTCAAAGGTTTTGTAAATAGTGCTTGAAGATGAGGATTTGTGTTTAATGTTTTCAGAAAAAGGAGCAAGGTTTCAGAAATTGTGTTTTAGCAATTGAGAAAAACTGTAAGAATAAACTATGCTGTGTTTATTACATGTTCCAATGAAGAATATATGCATCATTTATTTTTTCAAAGAAAATACAAATAAAAAGTACGGTCATGTCAAAAGAAGGTTTTAGTGTGTTTGTCATTGATTAACCTCAAATGAATCAGTTTACCCTAAAAACCTGCTAGAACAAAAAAATGTGTAGCTATCACTCCTGGCAATAATGGAAATACAAAGTTCTGTCATGAAACTAGATGGCACAGGCTGATAGGTCCTTAACTCAATCTGCTTGCTGTCACATCGGCTGCATCCGAAATGACATACTTCCCTATTAGTAGGCACAAAACAATATGTGACAAAAGAAGTTTGTCCGAATTCACAGTCCTCATAAAAGAGTAGGCAAAAACTACCCGGATGACCTACTTCTGGCGAGATTCTAAAGTGTGAATATGATGGACACTTTACTATCCCATAGTTACATTTTATTGTAGGTGTCATTGTTACAGTTTTATTATATATTTAAGTACTGAGTTAAATAATTAACTACATGTACTTACTATAGGGTTAGGGTAGGATTTAGCTAGGGTTAGTTGCATGTAATTATGCATAATTTGCTGTTATTGCTATGGTAAGTAAATGCAACATGTAACAAAGACACTGTAAAATACATTTTCCAATTTTTGTCTTTTTTATAATACAATTATATTTAATTTAATAATTTTTAAAGCATTAAATCATATTTTCACATTGTTCCTTAATTTGACAAATTTACAAAATTGTTGGAAATCATGCACATAAAAAAAGGTATTCTGTTCATAGGATTTACCTTGTTTTTCTTGTTTTTCTTTTTTTCACACATCGTCTGCATGTCTTGTATTTAATCTCAAACATGTTCTTAACTGAATAGGCTAGTACTTTTAAGATTAAACGCCTGGGGATGAGACCACATAAAATCTATGCATAAATTGCATTTAAAAATGAACAAAATAAATGAAAAGTTATGTTGTTGTTGTTGTTGTTGTTTTGGTTTTTAAATATACCGGTATGACCTCAAAAAATATATATATATATCTACAAAACTGTTCATTTTAATGAAAAACAACTCCTGGTACAAAATAGTGGCAGAAAATGAAGAAACATATTCATTGGAATGTATAGTACAGGCTTGAAGTACAGTAAGTTGAAATATATAAATCTTGCGGTGTCTTCAATGGCAGAAGGGGTGTCTTCAGGAGACCTGTGTGGAAACAGTCAGTAGGCGCGTTTCCATTACAGATTTGCGCAAAACTTTTGCTATTTTTTCAGATACATTTTTTCCTCTCGCGATAAGTAAAATCATTCCAAAAACCATGGCAACGGACGTTGGTCGGTTTATGTACTATATTCCAGCCACTGCACTAGCCATTATTATTAATCGAAGGAGATGTATGAGTGTTTTCCAAAGCATTAATGGTAAACGACCCTTATTATACTTGTGAGCAGCACATATGAGGTGTTTCTCCCTCATATCTCTTCGAGGTCTTGATTGTGGCATTTATTTGAGGTTTAGAATCCATATTCCTGTAATTCTTTCGTCTTATATGAATTTAATAAAGAACTCTGTCTCGTATTCTGTCCAAGCACACCGCGTCATCAACGTCCGGCGACCTGTAAATGCCCAAAAACTGTTTCCATTGCAGTTTTGAGAAATATTTCTTTTTTCGAATTTTTGCGATAAATGGGAGATTTTGCGAAATTGACGTGTTTCCATTGGGCGTATTTTCAATTTCCAATTTCAATTTGCGCAATTTGAAGGGTAATGGAAACGCTGCTAGTGTGTAGTTCCGTTTGGTGCCACTAGTGGCGTGGCGTGGCGCAAAAAGACACTTTTCAGAATCAGTTTTTTTTCCTGCGTCACGCTTCCAACGGTCATCCAACTGTTGACACCTGTTCGTACGTGCATCTAAAACTTGAAGAAAAATCGACATTCTTGAGCTAGCATGTTTGCGTCGAAACATTTTTAAGCATGTAGTAAATGCACAAGTTTCAGCTGCAGGGCGCCATCGCTGCTATAATAAGGTGAGATATTTTTATTTTCATTTTTAATGAAAGGTTAAGCTGTTTTCTGTCAAATTTTAAACCTGTACCGCACATTTAGATGGCACGAGGGCTAACGTTTCTTAGTAACTTTTTAAGTAACGTTAACGTTATTTCATCCTCTCAAGACGGTTTCAGAACTATCCTTTACAACGTTAACAGTTAATTGTAGTCATCACACTGAGTGTGTGACACACTGTGTGACATCCCGTAAACTTAGCAGACCCTATTTAAAATCATAAAACGCCAATTTATAATGCATCAAAAACTACTGTTTAAATAAATAAATAACGTTACAAACTTTAATAAAAAAAAACTTTTTCAAAGCACTGGCTGACCACTGGGCGGCGCACTAGTCCAACAATTGTTTTAGAAACATGTAACAAAGCCATAGAGTAAAGAAAGACTGTATAAAACAAGAACAAAACGCATTTATTAGTATAATTTCATTTTGTCTAAATATTATATATTAAGCTGACCAGATTTCTGACTTCTTCAAGCATTTTCTTGTTCAGAGGTCAAAATTATCATTGAAATCTCACTTTTTTTGTTTTGTTTTTTTATTACTTTTTTGTACTTTTCAAATGTTTTGTTTTATGTCTGTACTTGTGGAAACACAAATTCTGTGCTTTCTTAAAAAAATGTTGTGTGCCATATTAATGAATCGTTTTGACTTAATGACCCATGTTGCTTATTAATTTTCAGTGTAATATATCCTCATATAGCCTAGTTGTATCTCAGCTTGGCATGGCTCATATTTGAACGTGATTCATTCCTAGTTGTTTCTTTCCCTTTTCTAACTGAGAAACAGTTAGGCTATCAGAATTCGACAAACAAACAGTGGCTGCAGCTCATAAATGTTTGTTTTTTGTACAGGAAATGACATCAAAAGACCTCTTCAGTTTCTTTGTGCAGTGCAGGACAGGTAATTACTATCCTTCTAATTGTCCATTAACTAGATATTGTAAAACCATGAAGACTTAGATTCAGTTATGTCATGGTTCTTGCACACCCTGAAGCATGTGACCACTAAGCCACTCCTCGTTAGTATAGTGGTAAGTATCCCCGCCTGTCACGCGGGAGACCGGGGTTCGATTCCCCGACGGGGAGATGCAAAGATTTTTGCCTTGTTAATATTATATTATTAACATGTAATAATACTGTCATAATAATATATTACTACAGTATAGACTTTCAATGCACTTTTTAAACAACTTTTTCTAACATCAGAATAAATATGGCCAAATACATACAATTTTATAAACAGACTCAGATTGCCTCAGAAATCTGTGTACGTGTAAAATATACAATATTAAGTGGATATTAAGGAATATACAGCACATAAATGTAAGTATGTATAAAACAAAGTGATTATAGGCCTACCTGTCACAATAATGTTACTAGTGTCTGTTTCTGTAATGTCTTCATACAAATGTGTATATCCTTTGTTAAAGCTATCAAACAGTGAAAAGAGTAATAAATCACTAATTCCCTATTCATTTCTTATGTGCTCAAATGCAAGGCTGTTAGAAAAAGGATTTAGCTGTTTTTGTTCCATTTACACAGTGAACTCCTGAGCTCCGCCAGATAGAGAAGCCTTTCATGTTCTTTTGAGAGTTCCAGGTCAGTAGGATTAATTAAAATAGCATAGATAAAATAATAAAGTTGATACATCCTTGTATTATATTTCTCAAAAAACAACTGCTGTTGTAATGATTATTACCGTGTTATTACTGTGTATTTCGGGCTTATTCAGCCAAGAGGCACCATGGAGCTCCTCGTTAGTATAGTGGTAAGTATCCCCGCCTGTCACGCGGGAGACCGGGGTTCGATTCCCCGACGGGGAGACCAAAACTGTTTTATTTCAATGATAAAGATAGCCATGAATTTTGTATGGGCCTATTAGTTTATTTTTATTTTTTTTATAATACACCATATTAAAATCCCTGGAAGAAAGTGACAAAAGTACAGTGTAGGCAGTAGTTGTTTTATTAATCTTAAGTTGCAGTGAAGTGCTGTCCTGCATTGAATATGACAGGCTGGTTTTTTTAGTACGTTTGCCAGGAGACAACATAATGTAATTTAATAATATGTACATGTTGAGTCTTTTTAAGAGAAAATGAGAAAATGTAAATCTTAGTGAAAATTTAAAAAGAGTTTTACATTTTTAAAATTCACATTTTAAAAGAATTGTATTGATGTACTTAAAGCAGTGCTTGACTACGGTACCAAGCGTTTTTGATACAAATGGCAGAATTGCCTATTTTATAAATTGCTTCTTGTTTTAAGAAACAAGTTTGTCAGTTAATAGGATTTATCACATTACATTAGAGACTTTACCACCTTACTGTACAGTTTTGCATATACAGCATATAATTGAAACAATAACACTGACAAAGTTATGGTGGTACATTATTTATACATAGGAAGAAAAATACTATGGAAGTCAATGGGGTATATCAATTGTTTGGTTACCGACATTCTTTAAAATATCAACTTGAGGTGAGTAAATGATGACAGAATTTAAATTTTTAAGTGAACTTTCCTTTAACAGAGAAATATAAGTTTATGCTTGCCTTTTTAGAGCACACAATGTTCCACTTGTTCACCCAGTAATAGCCTAAAGTTGTAAACCATGTATTAAGCCAGATTTATCTAAATCTGTATCTGTTCCAGTAACTTAAAATAGCAAATGAGGTGCCATGGCTCTTTCCAATCTGCTGTAATTGAAGGACATTATTAGATGTCATCCAAGTAACATAATATCCAAAAAACACAAAGATTCTGTTCGGTCATGCTTCATTTTTACAACCTTCATTACAGTCCATCAAGTCCCACGGTTCATGTGAATTACTTTTATGTGTACAACAACTTTGGCATTTGAATATTAACAAAGAGTAAATCGATTTAAAGAATTTCTTAATGCCGACAGAATGCTTAAAGGGATGATTCTTGAAAAATGAAAATAAATTTGTCATTGCATTAGAGAAGCATATGAAATATAAATAAAAAAATAAAACATATATACATTTGACAGTTGTTCACATGTGCATAGCCTAGATTAACTTGATTAATTTGAATTGGTTTACCCATGCAAGACATGACAAAGTAGTTCATTTACGAGAGACACATCTGTATTATACTTGAAGTAGTCTAGTCTGCAGACATTTTATAAATGAACAATTATTTGTTATCCATTAAAAAATACATTCTATGCTAACTAATTTAATTTCTAAATATATTTATAAATCTAATCTGCTGTATGCTACTGTGGTGGCAAATAATTTTACTTCATGTAATGTATGTGCTTGCATGACAACAGACAATTGATCTAAGTGGAACATTACATTATCATGTATGAGCTGAAACGATCTCTGCCACTATAAAGGTGTGCATATTTGGTCTAGAGAATGAGAGATAGTTTTTGTCTCCTTATATAGATCTTCTTTCTCAATTAACTAACATGAAAACAGCAGAGTGAGGTGTGAGTGATGTACAAAAAAGGCAGGCCGCACCTGGCGAGTTTCCCTTTGCAGCTTTTGCAAAACTCTGATGTCTTAATGGAATGGCCTTCTTGCAAGGATAAAGTACTTCAAAGACAAGTGGGCTTGGTTTTCGTTGCAGTCTCATCACTAAATAATTAATTTCCATAACACTACAAAATTACATATAAAGATTCCTCTATCAGAAAAAAACTAAGAACAATATAAATAAGGTTTAAAAGGAAGAAAAAAGCATGATTTCACATTTTAACAATTCAATTCACAATACAAGTTTACAATTCAGAAGCGTAGAAAGTTATGATATTTTGATTTTGAAAGCAAATGGGGTCAATTTCATGATAACTGAAAGGAAAACTAAAGCATGTTTAGATAGAAAGTCTGTTTCTAAATTACTAATATATGAATATTATGTCCTGTCCCCACATCCTTCAGGATTCATACTAGCATCTATCACTAGACGCATTTATGTTTCCGTATTTACATAATGTAATCTGTGTGTTTGAGTAAATAGAAATGGGTGAGATACATTGACACATCCTGGATAAACATTATAAAAACGATACTACTAAAAATAAATGCCCTTTTCCTCCTCAAAATGCAGAAGTATATCTGCTTTTGTGTTTTAAGGGCTTAAATTGAAATTGAATCTGTATAAAACAGGACAAACATGCACGTTCTCTGTTTTCCTTCTCACCAAGTTCATAAATACAACTAAATACAAGTTTATCACAGGTATGATAGTGCAATTTCAGTAAAGCATGCAAGGACATTCTCCACGGCCCTACGGCTGGTTACAGAGTGTTATGAGAGGAAAGGCGTCACAGTGTAAATACTGAATGCATACAGATCTCCAGGCCTTGAAATACAGCTTTCATTAAATACATTGATTAAAAGCATTATTTTGCTAATAGTATGTGTGTGTTGGCAAATAATTGTACAATATTGCATGAATGATGTGCTAGGATTGCAGTTGCATAAATCGAAAACCTGCACATTATGACCGCGGCAGGCTGGCTTTGGACATAGAGCTTTGCGCGCTACATTTTATGAACAGAATCTTGGCTACTTTCTAACAAAGAGCTTATTTTGTCTAATAATCTGGATGTAGATTTACTGTGTTTGTAAAATGCCTGGACGTTCATCAGCAGTGTTGGGGAAAGTTAATTTTAAAAGTAATGTTACAATATTGCATTACTCCCTATAAAAGTAACTAATTGAGTAACTTTTATGAAAAATAATTGGTTGTGTTAATTTTGCGGTACTTTTTCTCACTTGGGCTGGGCTTGCTTGTTTTTTAATAACACATTTTCTTAACACATTTTTTTTTAAAGGCCTTATCACACCTGTACAGTAGAGGGCGCATCTCAAACAAACCTTTCAGCTGTGCTGCCATTCTGGAGTAGTTCAACACTTCAGCAATAAAAACAAAGTAAATTAAACACAAATATTATGTTTATCTAAAGTCATTGTATGTCAGCAGCAAAGACACTGGTGAATACATTTATTTGTGTTATTTAACATTTAATTATTGCAGGTTTGTGTAATATTCTGAGTTTGCATTTCACTGTTTTTATTCATTTTGAGCAAAAACTCACATTTAGTCTAGAACTACAATAACCATTAGGGATGCACCGATACCACTTTTTCCAGAACGAGTCCGATACCGATACTTTCATTTTTGGTACATGATACCGATACCTGTATTTTCCCTGAATTTGTATATTGGGTAGAGAAACCAAAAGAATATGAAACATATTAGTTGGCTTAATTTTTTAGTAAATATATATTTCGTTTAGTTATTATCATGCTTAAGCATGTTAAAATGTATGAGCTTATCTTACTTTCACTGTTCTATTGCTCTATCATATTATATCTATCATTTAATTGCACAGCACATATTTATAGCAGCTCCAGCAGGGCTCAGTGCTGAGGATTGGGTCAGTGGTACAAATGTTTAGACACCAGTGAAATATCACAATTCTAATTGTTTAAATTACAATTTTGATGCTAAAGCAAAAACTACTAGCTTAATTAATGTCAATTTGAAACATTATTAAAGACAAGAAGCAATCAGTAATACAATAACAACAAATAATCAAATTCAAATAGCACAACTAAATACAATAGAACAAAGAAAGGCTGCAAATGAAATAAACAGCTGGGGTTTTTTTTCAGGTAGGTCGAATAGTAGTTTACAGGTACATGTTTTGAAATAAAGTAAGTAACCAAATGTAAAATAATACTGCATATTAATCACTGTATAAATTAAATATAGATGAATCTTTATAAAAATACAAAATTAATTCAGTCAATAGCAGTGAGAGATTATTTTGTAGTTTGATTAACAGTAAAAAAAAAAAAAACACAGCAGCAGGTTTATTAGGCAGCTGTCCATTTAAGACCAAATGCATGGATCCAATATAGCCTGCTCTACTGTACATGCGTTTTCTTTGTTCACGTTCATTAAGATATAACCACCTATGTTAACCAGGACACTCGCCAAGACGGACATCATTTTGTGTGAATTTGTACGTTTAAGCACAAGATGTGAAAGAAAAGGCAATTCAATTTGTGCGCTGTCTGTGGCAGCTTGAAACTTCTTGACCTGCAAACGTCTTGTAACATAAATCACGTAACAGGTCATATTTTACTTGCATTTACGATTTAGTTTTAATCGAAATGATGCATGTTTACTGAGTGAACGATCAGCAATCAAGAGCATGCAACAGAAGTGTGCTCTCTCTCTCTCGCTCTCTCTCTCTCTCTCGTCAGTTAACAGTAGCTTTCCACTGATGTCTGTGAAAAAGGTATGCGTTCGACAAGCTCGTCTGTGCTGCTGCACTCTCAATCTACTGCGCGTTTTTTGCTAATCAACTCGCGCACCCACAGCTATGTAGGCGTTACTATATTTTGTTTAATATTCCACTAATTAGATACATTTACTTCATAGACAGCCTTCTCTTTTATCCCCATTATACTCTCTGTTGTCAGTGTTTCTTTGTCTGGACACAAACACTGTACACACGCTGCATGGTATCGGTTGTTTGTATCGGAGCATTTTTATGAGTATAAGTATGAGTACACAACGCAGTATCGGGCCCGATACTGGTATTGGTGCATCCCAATAACCATCATGTTCACACAGCGCACACAACGCCTCTGCACGTACTCCCAATTTCTCTCAACATGGGGACAGGAAAGGTGGGAAAACAAAGTAACTTCCGTTACTTAATTGAAAATGTAACTCGGATATTTTGTTGCAATTTTAAAAGTAATTTGTTACTTTACTAGTTACTTGAAAAAAGTAATCTGATTACGTAACTCCCGCTACTTGTAATGCATTTCCCCCAACACTGTTCATCAGTTCTTTTGACATCAGTGCTTTAATGTGTCACATTAGGCAGTGTTGAAGTCAGTGGCTGCATCTCACATGAGAGGCAGATATGTGGTGTTAAGATCTTTTTTCTCTTAATTAACACCAAACAGCATCAATTTACCCCTATGGGACTAGTTAGGGATTGATGGATGGTAGTTTACACATACAGAACTTGCCGCTATATTCAGCATTTTGTGTCCATGTGAATTAAGTTCCTAGTGTTTAGTGTGTTAGTTTTTCATTGTCCACCAGTAAACCGACTCTTGATCTCAGAGACCAGACTGAATACTTGTTGCAGTTTTAGACTAAATCATGCGCTTTACTGTTACATTCTGAAAGTGTACCGAGAAAATCAGTTCACCCTCAAATTATGTCTTAGACTGAGTGTTGGAAGTGGAGCTATGGGTGCAGTTAAATGTAATGAACCCAGGGAGAGTGACTCTGCCATATGTATAGATGTCACGGTCAGACCCCTGGTTCATCCTCTTTACCAGGTTCTTCTCGTATAATAATGGGTGGTAGGCACCTAGGGTGCAGGCAGCATCACTGAAGCGCTGGTAGTAGTGGCACAGCTCGGTTTTCCGTCGCGAAGGCAGGAACTCGTACACATGTACCACTTCACAGAGGGACATCATTAAAACTGTGCCTATGGAGGTAGAAGGAAAAAATATAGGTACATACAAAATCCACCACAAGTCAAGCCCCTTTTCAAAAAAATGGATATGGAAAACATAGTTCATACCCTCTGAATAAATGGTGAGAAGTATTCCTCAGCTATCCAGCGCTCATTTTGACAACATTCCATTACCCTTCAAATTGCGCAAATTGAAATTGCAATTAAAAAAATACGCTTAATGGAAAAGTTTTTAAGCTCACATGAGGTGGTTTTTCAGGCAATTTGAAAAAGAAATATTTCGCAAAACTGCAATGGAAACAGTTTTTGCGCATTTACAGTCACCTGACAGAATACGAGACAGAGTTCTTTATGAAATTCATAAAAGACAAAAGAATTACAGGAATACTGAATTCTAAACCTCAAAGAAATTGCACAACCAAGACCTCGAAGCAGAATTGAGGGAGAAACGCCCAGAAACACCTCGTACAGTAGGCTATATGTGCCGCTCACACTATAAGTGTCTTTCCTTACCATTAATGCTTGGATAACACGCCTATCTCCTTCGATTAATAATAATGGCTAGTGTGGCGGCTGCAATATATAAACCTACCAACATTAGTTGCCATGATTTTTTAAATGACTTATCGCGAGAGGGAAAAATTAAGTTTTAGTCGCATAATTAATGGTTAATGGAAACGCCGTCATTTCGCAATAGTTTTTTATCGACATTTAGAAAAAAATCGCAAAAGTTTTGCGCAAATCTGGAATGGAATGGAATCTACCTATTGTCTTGCTTTCTTTGAAGTTGCGGTGAAAAAGTTTTGATTCCACTATATTGAATACGTCAGCTATATTCACTGTTAGATTATTAGATCATTACACTAGCTTCACTCAAAACATAGCATGCTGAGGACATCTGCTGGTTAAAGCTGTGTAAATGCAACAAGAACAGCAAAAACATGTTCAATGACGTGTTTGAAACTGCAGCGCGCGAGCTTAGAATAAACAGACCGTTATCGTTCATTGGTGTGGATGCAAATATAGTTATTGTTATAGTTATCTTTTTAGTTATCGTTGGTGTGAACGGCCCTTTAGGAATGAAACAGTTACCGGTTTGACGATAAACCTTGATAAAAATCCTGAGTATTACCCTTATATATTTTATTTGATTATGCGGTTTGAAAACCTCAGTGTAAATACTTTTCAGCATTAAGAAAAGTTAGCAATAATCTCACGCAGGAGCATCATGCAGCGTAGGTTTCGTTTTGTGTGAAAGCATGATGGAAAACAGTGCTGAGAGAAATTTTTACTTGAGAATGTATTGATTAATTTTATGAATGTATCTCTAAGGGGAGCCGACTGTCTTTTCATCGTCCCTCCATGTTATGCCTAATAAAGCAGTGTTTATAAGCGCAATGTTGCTTTGTTTACAGAAGCTACCAGAGAAACAGCTCTTTTCTTTCCTATTCCAGAAGCGCAACCAACTCTCAGAGTATTCATTTATATTTCATTCAAATCTAAACCTATGTAGAACTGTTTATGGAGCAGATACTATATATCTTAGGAGTGTTAATGGTACATGTATTCATCCCGAACCGTCACGGTACGATGCATACAGTCAGACTACGAATAAAGTCAGTCAAAGGCGATCTACACTACAATCCAGAAGGAGGGAGCGCACTGTAATGCAACGCTGTTTGCTAACAGTTTGCTCTGTTGTTAATTGTAACCTTTAATATTATTGTAATGTGCAAGAAAGAGCTCCGTAATTCTAGTTTACAGCATCAGCTGAGATAGATTTTTTTATCCTTAAGAAAATGTTAATTATAACTGAATTTATTTAAAGAGAGACACAATTTGTTCAATATACCACTTTAATAAAAAATGCAATTTTGTGTTTAGTTTACTCTCCCCCCTGCTGAAATGCAAGGTTTATTATTTTATAAAACTTTTTTATTTTTGTCAAAAACCAGAACAAATCACCAAAACAAATTCCTTGTGTGTGCAAACATACTTGGCAATAAATCTTTATTCAACAACATTATTTTAATGTTTATGCAAACAAAAAGTGCATAGTTCTGCTAATGTTTGGTTTTGTTTTGTTATCGACATAAAACTTGAAATTATTTCATTGTGTATTAGTACTTGGTGTGTATCACTCAGGTGCGGGTTCAAATGGTTTATATTGAAAACAGACCAAAATATTGCAACATTTTAGTCTTGTTTTCAATATAAAGCATTTGGATTATTTTTGATTTCTAATAGGCTTGCCTCTTTCTTTTTCACATTTTTTTTTTTTTTTTTTTTTTAAAATTTTGGCAAAAAAAATGGTATGGGCTCAAAATTCTCATAACTCTATCCCTGTGGATTTCTTGCACCAAGCAGTAGACACAGAAGAGAGGCACATCTCTTATCTGCATTTAAATAGGTCATTAACAACTAGTTGTTCAGCTTGGTTACGTAAACTGCGTAGCATCTTTTTAAAAATTTTTTATGTGATTGTCACGACCTGCATTTTTGGGGAGTTAAATCAGTTGTAGAATGCGATTGTCGCTTCCATAAATGACTAAACTGTGTGTACTGAACAGGATTAAACACTAAAAGGTGAATTAACAATTAGCTGCAGTGTGTACATGACCATAGTTTGTGGTTTCTTAAGTATTTATGATAAGATTTCTGTTTTATAAAAATAAAAAAAATAAACGTAATAAAACTTACCCAGCAGGCCTGATGAGGGAGGGTTTTTTTGTATAGTCTCATCCATATTGTCTTGTATTCGCTGCCACAGCTGCCATTCCATCCGTGGGTGTATAATATAAAATGGCTGTTGAGGGTGTAAGCGTCGATATCGCTGATACTGTTTAAATATTGGGTAATCTGTCTTGTTGAACCACTGAAAGCATAACAAAAGGAGGATTATTACATTTCCCCAAATTTCATTAATGAAATCTGGAATGCTTACAAATATTAGTAAAAAACAAATATATATATATATATATATATATATATTAGAGTCAATATGAAACCGTTTGTACTTAGTGTATTAATTTGTGATGTAGGATATTCAGTGAGAAGAAATGTAGGTGTAAACTTGATTAGATCACAGGGATTAAAGTTCTCCGTCGCTACGATGGATTTCCGTTAATTGCAGCGAGTCTACAACGGATTTGCCTCAATTGCAGGGTTCCCGCCTGTCCTTAATGTCTTAAATTCACTTTTCATAATTTTAAGGCCGTAAATAGGCTTCCATTTCTTAAATAGTGTAATAAATGTCTTAATTTTAGTTTGAAAAGGTCTTAAATTAAGGAAAGATGAGGTGTATTCACCCTGCTAAGGGGGATGTGATCAAAGCCTGGAGTGGACCGAAAGCACGTTCCTCTCTCCACTCTAAGCGTTCAGGAATCACTCCGCTCTGGATTTACTCCGGGTTTTCCATTCCCGCTCCGTGTTCACTCCATTTTAAAAGTTATTCTAATATGTTTATTTTTTTATATCATGAACGTCTGAACACAACATTTATAATACTATATGTAACGGTTTGTAAAGTATTCTACACGTTTAATAAATAGAATTGTCCAAATGTAGTGAACGCAACATTTTATACGGATTACATAAGAAAGTAGTCTGTTTCTTGTCGTTTTGAATTGTTTTGTTTAAAAGTAGACATTTCAAGCTGTTTATAGATATATTTCTAATGCCTGTGAAGTAGCCTATACGCTGAGTTTCGTTTCATTTATAAGACAAGCACCAGTTCACGAGCAATGCAAATGATCGCGCCGGTGCCTTGCATGTCCTGATAATATTGTCTGCTATATTTGCTGCACTTTTTGTTCTGATGCTGGTGCTATCAGTTTCCCTCTTCTGTTCAGTGTTAACAGGTTGAGTTAGAACATGCGTTATAATTTCTTATTATAATGCTCAGGTTAATACTGAATTTATTATTATTATTATAGCTAGGTTAAAAACAGATATTATATATAGTTTATGATATTAGCTCACTTTGCGGCAAAAGCTCTGTTGGCTTTCATTATTTGAGAAATAAATAAAGTTAAAGTTATGCAAATGGTAATTATTTGTATTAATACATCACAAAGAGTCAGTCTTGTAAAAGCATTAGATTGAAAACATTGAAATTTCATAAAAGTGTGTAAATAATAGAAATGCAGTTCAAAATAGCCTTTCTTTAAATCCAAATGTTCTTTGAGTATTTCATTTGTGAAGGCAAAGCATGTACTCTTTATACTCCTAATTACAAGAAGAAAAAACTGCTCTTAAACTGGGTGTGTGACAGGCTGTGTTCCAGCTGTATGGAGAAATTGTATTGTTGACTTGTGCTAAGAAGAAAGAAGAAAAAAGCTCAGCATCTCCCCGTCAGGGAATCGAACCCCGGTCTCGCCCCCGCGTGACAGGTGGGGATACTTACCACTATACTAACGAGGAGTGGCTTAGTGGTCACATACTTCAATATGTACAAAAACTACACTTCATCAAGCTAGGACTTTGTGGTGAAACCTTCTAATTAAGCAAGTTTCCTCGAATTTTGTGAGTTTGCCAAATGCTTGACAGTGAAATATGGTGAATTTTTACCTCCCGTAGATCAGACGAATAAGGGCCAGGATCCCAGCTCACTAAAATCCCTGCACTGTACAAAGAACTGGAGAGGAAATGGTAGTCTTCAGATGCCATTACAAAGCTCAGCATCTCCCCGTCAGGGAATAGCACCTGGAGATGCTGCTTGGTAGTCACATTTTACGCAGCACACTTTACCTACAAGCTGTCGTCATAACTTTTCTCTTGACTGCTCTCCTCTCTATCTTTTCTCTTGAACATTGTTGGTGATGATGATGGTTTTAAAAAATATACTGTATATTTTTATTAACGTGAATGACACAGATAACAGCAGGAATATTAGGCTGCTGTCACTTTAAGACTGAATGCACGGACGGAATATAATGACATATCCAGTTTCTTTTTCAACTGTTCACTTATGACATGACAGAAAGAATTTGCGAGACGGGTATTTTGACATTTTGTGTGTTTGTGTCCGTTCAAGCGCAATTCAGTGTTTGAGTGCTGTCTGAAATGCACCTCTCTCTCTCTCTCTCTCTCTGTATGTGTGATTCCCGATTTTTGCCTCTTCTTCCGCGTTAAAATCGTTTGAATCAAGGTTATTTTCCTAAACGAATACTGAAACTAAGACTAAAACTATTGAATTGTTTTGTTTTTTTCGTAAACTGAAATAAAATAGAAATTTCAACATAAATGAAAAACTAAACAAAACTAACAACAGTTACTGAAAATAAATATAATTAAGTTAAACTGAGAGACCTTGCGCTTTTTCCCCATTTCACTGCCCAAGTCTTTTTTCCGTTTTTCAAAGCAAAACTGCTTTCTGTGTGAACCAACCCTATAAGCAGAAATGGCCAAATACTTATTTCCATATGCAAACCTTATGCAAATACAGCTGTATCTTAATTCTAAGTAAGATAACCATCTAATGTCAAGCTAAAACGGATACCACACATATTAGACAAGATTCCACACTGAGCAGAAAACTGAAAAAACGAATAGCATGTCTAGCCCACAAACAGACTTATATTTGTCAGAGTAGAAGTAAACTAAATGTCTGGTCTCAATAGAACACATGAATGAGAGTATAACTATGAGAATATGATATTAAAAGATGCAATAGACAAAAAGCATAAATGGATCCATAAAAGAATAATGTTTGAAAGGATTAATCATAGAAATAACCATAAAAGAATAATCATACACATTTTTTTTTCTTATACACCACGTTTAACAATATTTAATTTTTAATATGAATGAGTATTGAATACTCTTTATTGAGTATTCAATAGTATTGAACAAGTATGAATGAATAATTTCTACTTTTAAGTTGCATTTGTTTGGTTCTTTGTTCAATCTCAAACAATTTTTTTTTATTATTATTTAGAGGTTTGCACAAGAGTTAACTGTAAACTGAAATTAAATTAAATTAAATTAAACTTTGCTGAAATTAAATGTCTTTAACTGGAAGTGAAATTAACACACTTATCATCATGATCGCCCTCTTACCAGAGATGGCGAAAAATCCTACTCTAGTAAGTAAACGTGTCCCTGTCCCCAAAAATGATGGTACTCAAAAGCGCTTCCCTCCACGTTTTCTGTTGCACATTGTTTATTTTTACCACGCATGCGCACCAGTTATGTGCACCCCTGTGTATATATATATATATTACATGGCTTGGTTGAATTCTAATGTAGAATGCGGTCTGTTATTTATTGATAACAGACCACTGCTAAGTATACACACCGTTGCCATGAAAAACAGAGCGTTGCTATGGACGCAGGATTCTAACCGTAGAGACGGAACGGACTATTTTCTTTAGCGGAAGCAATACAATCGTTTTTAAATCAATAAACTCCTTTT
>FLSR01004866.1:17330435-17382651 GCA_900092035.1 Leuciscus waleckii | reverse complement strand
ACTAGGTCCCCAACCCGGCATCAAGTCGTGTTTGCGTTCACACAGAAGGTGTTCTGGCAATTTCCCGGCAATTTGCCGGAATCATCGCGCTGTGTGAAAGGGGCTTTAGTCTCTTTTGTCCACTTTCAACCACTTTTGTCCTGATTTCTTTGAGGGGAGGGTCTATGGGCAATAAAATATTGGGTTTTTTTTTCAGATCTTTCGATCTAATGGACAAAATAAGGTCGTGCAATTTACATATGAATGTGCCCGGAGACGACGGAAAAAACACGGACAGCATCAGCTTTAGTTTCTGCTCTGATAGCCGCAAGACCAGCCGAACGCGCTGAGTGCTTGATAGAAATCAGGAATGATGAGACAACATTGTCCGTGGTACATTTTTCGTCTTCAAACCAAACTTGGGTCTTTAGCCGACAAAGTTTAAATCCCGTCAGGCTAGCGCACTTCCCATAATGTTTACACGTTAGGTCAGTAGGCGGAGAGTAGGCGGTCTTGTGGCTGTTCGAACGCATTCGACCACATCAAGCAATCCAGTCGAATGTGTTTTCGACAACCTCAGGAAGTGGTCGAAAGTGGACAAGCTCAAAACGTTTTACACCTTGTTTACACCTGTATTTAGCGTCGTCCACATGTGATCCAATCGATCAAAACGAATCTTAATACCAGTAAACAGGGCCTAAGTTAGCCCAGCTCTCTGTTCCTACAGTAGCTCTATTTGTCAGTAGATCACCAGCTTTCTTGACAGATAGGCAACAGCTAGTGAGACTGGGGAAATTCACATCCAACACCTGCACAATCAGCACTGGTGCCTCGCAGGGATGTGTGCTTTCCCCACTGCTCTTCCCCCTGTACACGAACAAGACAGCTGGCTGTCTGGTGCAGTCATTACAACCTGGAGCTGAACACGCTCAAAACAGTGGAGATGATTGTGGCCCCCACCCCAGCATTACCCCCACTCACCATCATGAACAGCACTGTGGAAGCAGTGGAGTCATTTAGGTTGCTGGGCTCTACCATCTCTCGACCTGAAGTGGGTCAATCATATTTGCTCTATTGCAAAAAAGGCCCAGCAGAGACTTTACTTCCTTCGCCAGGTGAAGAAGTTCAACTTGCCACAGGAGCTGCTGATGCAGTTCTACTCTGCAGTCACTGAGTCTGTCTTCTGCACTTCCATAACTGTCTCAGAGGATTATTGGTGTTCCCCTGCCCACCTTTAAAGAAATGTATACATCCAGAGTGAGGCAAAGGGCTCCGAAAATCTCTCTGGATCCCTCACATCCAAGTCACTTTCTCTTTGAACTGTTGCAATCCGGTCGACGCTACAGAGCCCTGAAGAGCATCATTTTTAACATAATTTTACAAATATTTTATATAGAAATAAATGGTCCATAATTTAAATATGAATATTGTTTCATAACACAAAATAACAGATATTAAAGAAAAAACATTGAAATTGAAAAATTGTTGACCGCCAACAACACAAGTGTGACTCCCAAATGAACACTACGTTTTGATAACTGATTACATGGTTTAGGTATCTCTAAAGGAGTTATAATTCTACAACTGTTCATGAAGCAATAATATACATGCACAGAAATCTAGCCTGAATAGACGGCTGGGGAGAGGAAAGGCTTTAAGCCTTAAATTTGCCCAAAGGCATCTTACTCCACAATTTAGATTAGTCTGTCTTCTGTGCTACATGCTAAAACACACAACACAATAGACTGACAACACCCCCTCAATGAAGAGCAGTGCTGGCACACATGTCTCTATGCGGCAGGACAGAAAAATGGGGGGAAATTGTAGAGGGAGGCTTAAAAGCATGAACGTCAGTGATCTGGAATGGCCCAGAAAATGAGCAAAAGTGGAATGACGTTATAACCTTATAACTTACTGCCAGTTTCCACTTTCAAGTAATATAAAGTGGCCACAAAAATGTGGAGACTTTTTGGAAATTTAGCCTAAAATGTCTAAATGTTATTGCATTAAATACAAAATATTAAATCAAGTGGCATCTGCAAACAAATGCTGTTAACGTTTGTTTTCACTTGTCACTTTCGGAGCAATTTTACAATGACTTCTAATCAGCTGGTGTGTAGGTGATTTTAAGTGGATGTATTAGATCAGGCTACCTCAACTTGCTTGTGGTATTTTTTGCAAATAGGTTTGAAATTTTTGTTATATAATGCATTTCTATGTGTTATATAATCCAAATCATGCATTTTAAAATGTGGCTTTAAGGGATAATTCACCCAGAAATGAAGTCTGTAATTTACTCACCCTCAATCTTTTTGACTTTCTCATTCCTGTTGAACACTAAATGAGATATTCAGAAAAAAAAAAAATGTTCCATACAATGGAAGTAAATGGGGTCCAAGTTTATTTATATGAGTTATCTCAAGTCTTGCCTTTTTTGTGTGGTGCTTTTATTACTCTCTCTTTTTTGGTGCTATAAATGAAGGCACAAAAGTACATAAAATTCATGTGGATATAAACAATTTTTTAGAGTTATTTTAGAGTACGGATTGTAGTCATTTCCGATTATTATGTCAAAAATTGGTAAATATTCTCATAGTTTTATTTTCTAAAACAAAATGTTAAAAATCCACAAGGTGCATATTTATTAAAGCCATTACAGATGTATATAGCTAACACTGATATCAGAACTCTCTCGATTTTTTGAATTATCATTAAATATTTAATCATTAATAATGTTAAAGTTACAGAGTATCATAATCTGATGTCTATTTTATAATGCTAACTAACAGAAATGCTTATGCCACATGTGCGACCAACCCTTTGCTATATAATAACTTATTCATATGTTATTACTGACACAGATACGGCAAACTGATTAGTATATCAAACTGACATTTCTGCTTAATAGGCATGTCGAGAATTACACAGCAGACCTTAAAGTCATACTTGAGCTGTTTGACGCATGATGCTGTTTCTGAGGGAACAGACTTGTACAATCCTGCAGGCCATGTTTAATTA
This sequence comes from Leuciscus waleckii, assembly GCA_900092035.1. Taxonomy (NCBI): domain Eukaryota; kingdom Metazoa; phylum Chordata; class Actinopteri; order Cypriniformes; family Leuciscidae; genus Leuciscus; species Leuciscus waleckii. Next base: position 17,379,654 of record FLSR01004866.1, on the reverse strand, counting down.
CAAATTACTCTGGGGATAAAAATAATCAATCCACTCTGAAGCCCTGAATGAAATGTATTAATGAGCTTATCAGACAAATATGTTTTCCCGTCACAGATTAGGCAGGCAGTTAGAAAACTATTTCTAATTTATAAAAGGTTTCATTTTCCTTACCAGCCCTGCATGATCCCCAGCTTCCTCTGAAACAATCAGGTTTTGCATGCAGTTAATGAACTGCATTAATATTTAAAGGTATAATTAAATGTGATTATTGCCTAATAATGAAAAGTGTTGATGAAGAGAATGTTCTAGTTGTTATTTGTGGAGTTTTCCCAAGGTTAAGTGCATAGTTGAAATTTGCAATATTTATTCCCCCAATATGACATTTTCTGTGGAACACAAAGTGAGATTCTTAGCAGAATGTCCATGTTGCTTGTTTCCATACATTGAACGTGAATAACTGGATCTTTCAAGTACTAAAATGGACCAAAAAAAGCACAATGAAAACATCATGAAAGTGGTCCATATGACTATATTTCAAGTCTTCTGAAGCCATATGATGGCTTTGAGTGGTGATCAGACTCTGATCAGATCAGAATTTGAGTCTACAATCTCTTCATGTGGTCACCATTCACTTTCATTGTGTGAAAAAGAGCAACAGAACAAACATTCTTCTGGCTAACTTTATGTTCCACAAAAGAAAGTCAAAGAAAGTTTGGAGGGGTGGTTAAATTATGACAATATTTATTTTGTGGGCAAACTATAGATACTATATAAGCAGCCTTCACTGAAAAAACAAGTAAAATTTACATTAAAAATATGCGTGCAAAAACTAATTACATTTCACATATGGAATTAAGGTAACTCTACTTAACAAAGAAAATAAGTCATTTTAACTTGGCCAGTAAAAGTTTGAGTAATATCTATTTAGTTTGAGTTTCCTTTGCAATATATTTCACTTAAACAATATTACATTGAATAAAACCACACTTTTAAAGTATATTCTTTACATAGAAATATCTAAGCAGAGAACTCAATACTTGGTACACAATGACGGTAACATCTGATAAAACATTTTTGTGTATAAATGTGTCATTTTGAGTAGAAAATTACCCAAATGTCACAAAATTGGCAAGTTATTAATCCTAACAACAAAAGCAATGATAAAACAGTGTAAATGCAGCTGGAAAAAAAGTGAAAAATCAACCTCAATAATTATTCAAGGCCCAGTGCATGATGGGAACACCAGTATCAGAAAAGTTGAGTAATTTTACTTAATTTTATAATGTTGATATTTATGCTTTTATTTCTACACGCTTGAATTGAGTACTAATATAGATAATGTTTTTATTTATTCTTGCCTGAGCTAACTTTTTCATGTAGAAATTACATTGTTTTTTTCTGTAGTATTTACTTCACCACAAAATCATTTTTATCAAGGCATGGATAAGTTTTACTGTACATAATATGTGCATGTATGTAGGGGAATATTCTCATATAAACAGAAGTGCTTTTACTGAGTCTCCTCCAGGCACATTTCGCACGAAATTTGGAAGCAGAAATCTGTAATTCAATGTGTATGTGTGTTTCTTATATTTTCCATTTGTATTCACAAGCTATGAAATGAATTTTACATTGTGTTCTGTCCAAAGATAGTATGTTGAAAATAAATTATGGACCCAAAATTATGCGGATAAAATGTCCTCACAAAGATGGATATATCCGAAATCCTTGTGAGGACATTTTTTGGTCCCCATGAGGAATACATAATATAAATCATACTACGTGATCTGTTTTGAAAATGTAAAAATGCTGAAAGTTTTCTGTGATGCATGGGTAGGGATAGGGTTAGGGGATAAAGTATACAATTTCTACAGTATAAAAATCATTATGTGTATGGAAAGTCCACATAAAACATGAAAACACATGTGTGTGTGCGCGTATGTGTGTGTGTAACAGAGTTAATTCATTTATAATCCATTAGGTCAATTCTCTGAAATGCTCTAATGTTGTGGTTTTATTGTTTTGCTTTGATGGGAAGCTTTTTGGATGAGTGCTAGGGCTTGTTTTTCCTCTTTTGCGCAGTAATTCAAATTAAAACCAGACAATTACCCATTTGAGCGAACACAGACCCTATCCACTCAAAGCTCAAGACATGGCTTAATCAGGATGAGCTGCCATCATTCAACATGACTGATCGGATACACGCTGATCCAGCATTTTCCCCAACAAATAGAGGGAAAGAGGCCTGTAATGCATTTCATCAATATTATTTAGCATATGTTCAGTTAATTGACTTTACTGTGAGATTTACTAGCTCACCTATCTCTCTCTCCCCCATACAATAACATAGTTGTGCATCATAATCACAGAATGCTTGCCTAACCAGGTACCAGAATAACTACATTTTAATGCTCATTAACCTATTGAGAAATTCACTAGAATGCCACCGTCAAGACATTGAATGGGAGTCTTGTGTCAGAAAATTGCAATACATAAGCAACACTGGGGCTAGTTGTCACTAGTTCAAAACTGTCTAAATGAAAATGATTTATGTGAATTCTGTCCTCTTAACTAAAAATAACTAAAATTATATTTTTGCTATAGCTGTTGGTTATAAGCACATATGATAAAACTGGCATACATTCAGACAACAGTCAACTTTATAACGAAGGTCAATTTTATGAACTTCTCAGGATTTTTTATATAAATATCAGGTTTGGGTAAGTTGTCAAATGTGTTGTATGTGTTTTAATATAATTTACTCATATTTTATATTACATTAAAATTTTTCTGTTTTTATCAAATAAAAAAATTCTAGATAATTAACAATTATATATTTAATATAATTTAAATACAGATTTGTAGCGTAAGATGGCTTATAATTCTTTTCATATTAAAACTTGTAACTTTTAAATCTGTCCGTGGTTTTTATTGGGACAATTTACCCTGTTGTAGGTTGACATTTTTTAAATAATCTGTAACTTTTTCTTTGGTAATAGTTTTTTTTTTTTTTTTTTTGGTATCTGTCTACAAAACAAAAAGAGAAATATTCACTGGAGTAAAGGTCCCAGTACCACCCACACGTCAGTTAACTGTTGTAAGACAGTAACAATGAATCAAGTGCAGTGTTAGTAAGAGTAGGCTATTATTTTTAGTAAAGTAAGAGCCTGTCCCTGCAGTGTTTTAATAACTGTTATTCACCATACAGCGGAAACAATCACATGACCCTCTCATTCCCCACGCTTTCTGAAGCCTGTCAACTACAGAATTCAAAGAGCTGCCTGCTAACAGCTTCTTTGAATTTCATTTCCAAATTTCAAGTGAATATGCACATTTATGCATTTGCATAAAACATTTTATGAATAAAGACTTTTTGCATCAATTAAACTCTGTCATCTAGCTTGTCAGTGTGTAGCTGTACCCTGATATCTGAAAGTCTGCATTCATGTGGATATGAAGTAGAGATGCTTCCCTATGCTGGCAGTCCATGTGTATTCTAGTAACCTCTAGGAAAATCAGTTCATAAAAAGATAAGTTTTTGTAATTAATTTAGCAGCCCTATCCCTATTGAAGAACATAAACCTAAACATAAAAAGAACACACATCCCTTTTTCACAAGGGATGCCTCGGTCAAAAGAGATTTCCTGAAAAGGTCACAGAACTGTCTGCCAACAGTGTGAAAATGGGATAAATCTAAAAGTGGTCATCCAGCCAAAATCTAGATGTATAAAATTCAGGAAAAACACCAGGGTAACATCTAAGGATAGGCTATATGACTCTCTTGCATAGAGCTTATTCACAGCAGCGCCATCTTTGATTTTTAACAGGAATGAAAGCATGGCTGTGAGGGATAGATTTGGATTGTTCTGATGACGAAACACTGCAGAAATATCTTTCCAAGAAATTCCAGTAGACAGAACATTCCAGACAACAATGAGCTGTGGAAAATTACAAGTGATCTAGTAGCTTTATAAGGCTTTTTACAGCGGATGCCATTGAAAACACGGTCTATCCCTCACAGTCTCGCTTCCTTTCATACATGTCATGGCGCTGCTCTGAATAAGGTCTATTGGCTAAGGTTAGTGTTTACGAGTCCACTATCAGACAAACATTGAATGTGAATGGTGTCCATGGCAAGATGGCAAGGAGGAAGCCAATGCTCTCCAAAAACAAATGGCTCCATCTAAAGTTTGTCAGAGAACCAGAACACTGTTGGAAGAATGTTTTTTTGCACAAATTAGTCCAAAAGAACACTTCTTAGTTTAAACAAGACAACATTTAGTGAAAACCAAACTCAACTTTAAAGGATACTCGAAACAGCAACATAAAAGTGTCAAAAAAGACAAATATTGTTATTATAACTTATTTAATGATCCCAAACTAAATTATCTCCAAAAGCAATATTCTGAAATGCTTGGACAATACAATGCCAATCAACTTTCCAAGATTCCAATTTCTTGCCATTTTGAAAGGCAATGCCATGTAAATTTGATTAGTAAATACAAAGCTATGAATAATAGCATAGAAAATCTACTGTTAACTGCGTTTCCTAAATTGATCAAAGTGGTCAAACAAATATGCTCACCCTTACAATGTGCTGCTGGTGAGATTGACTTTATAATTGTTTCATTTAAATGTTGTATCAAATTCACAATTATAAAAAATAGCACAGTTTCACAATAAGTCTATTTGACTGTCCTGATCTGCTTAGGTACTCTTTGATGTGGTTGCGTAACTGTTCTCAGGATGAGATGCTTTCTGTCCATCATCACCTTTTTATTTCCTTCTAAATCGGGTAGCAATTCGGCAATCATCTTTGACTTTCTCTCCTTCTCTCAGTCAGGGTCAAATGTTTCCAGTGCTCTCCTGTCTGAGTGTGTGGGCACGTCTGAGTGCTTCAGCTGAATTTTGGTGCTCCAATCCAACAGTACACAATTGGCCTGTCCTATAGTCGCCGACGGCTTTGATAAATTAACTGTAAAACCCTATACAGATGAGTGACAGGAGTAATTTTGTCATCTAGCTTTTATATTATCAATATTTTTACATTTTCACCATACATGACTGCTTCACTTGTGTCATTCTGTCAATATCATTTCGAATCACATCAGATCAGAATGTTTTGTGAGACCTTCTGTCCTCCTTTCTCCCACTGGACCCTCTAGCTCAGTCCCAGCAGCTGCTAGACATCATACTCAGGGCAAGTGCTCTGTTAGATGCTAAATAGACTGACAGCTATGATGTTGCCCTCTTCTCTTTGTCAGAGAGCTTGTTCAGGATCTCAGAGGGGCATTTGAGCTGATGGATGGGACCAGTTGCCTGTGGTATTAATGTGTGTGTGTAAGAGTATGAGAACAAAATCGTTATTTTTGTCAATAACCGTTTCAGTCTTAAAGTCCCGCTGTAGTCATTAATTGTATCCCTTAAAACTCATCTTTGATCATCAAAATGCTTGAATGTAACTCTACACCCTTGCTTCATTTAGTATATGCGGATTCATGAATATGCAAATTAGCCCCGCCTCCACTCGCTCACACCAGCTCACAGATTCACTCGGCCAACTTACTGAGGTAAACCCTGCACAATGGTATTGCTCTTTACAACGTCGGACACATAACAGTATGATGATTAATTCAATTAATATGATTAGCCTTTTCTTGACTATGTTTTCAAACAGCTAATGATGTGTTGCTAATGTTACACAAACCATGTTCCCATTCGCTATCTCAGTCAGGCAGTTTTCTTCTAACAATCATCATAAATGCTTTGAATGACTCAGAGAAATGAAACCGCGTTTTTGAGACTGTCTTTGGTTCACTGCGGTTTTGTGTAGAAAATACCAGCAAGGGTGTTTGACTTATGAATTTGCACATGGTTTGTCTTAAAGCATATTAAAAAACACCACATTGACATATAAACAACATTAAAAGCTTGATTTTCACCACAGGGGGACTTTAACACTTGCAATGTTTGTCAGGTGATTATTATTATTTGACTTATGGCAGTACAGTGGCTATACAGTATATTGGCCATTTTCAGACATGAAGACACAATCCCTGTAAACACAGAGATGCAGTACTTAAAAAAAACCCAACCCCGTACAATATGCCTCTCAGTCAGACCCTGTAGGTTAATAAGAGACAAGTGTGTAAGTAAGTGTGTGTGTGAGGGGGTGGGGGGGTAGGGGGCCACAAGGATAGCAATATGCATTAGATAGCAAGATAGCAATCATTATGTCTATTGAAAGTCCCCCTAAAACATGAAAACATGGTGACTGTATATGCATGTGTTCACATGGATATTCATATGTCTGTTTCAGTGCGTGTGTGTGTGTGTGTGTGTGCGGAGGGTTCCGGAGCAGAATTCATTGCTGGCAGTGATTGATTGTCTCTTTGAAGATAAAGAGCTCCCTGGATCCCTCCTGCTGTTCTTCAGTGTGGCCCTTTGATTGTGGAAGACACCTCTCTCTCTCTCTCTCTCTCTCTCTCTCCATCATTCTCTCTCTCTCTCTCTGCTTCAATTTCCACCGTCTTTATTGATGTCATGCGAATGCCTGTGCTCCAGTACACAAACACTCTTAACTTGGAATGGTTGAGAAGTGCTACAACAATCCCTGGGAATAGGATTATAATTGTTGAGTTTTCCCTTAAACTCTAATTACGTCTGATGTCAATATTATCACAAATAGTCAAGGCATTTCAGATATAGGCTCGTATAACTGGTGTTATTACACGTCTTGGCTAATTAGCACATTATAAATAGTGTATTTGAAGTTCACTGCAGATAATATATGACAAAATTCTCTTCTACTGTTACATTTTTAATGAGTTTCACGAGGTCACATTTACATATAATCAGATAGAGTAAAGGTTATGCGTATTTGGCGTGCTGTCCGAGGAGAGGGCTCCGAGCCCAGAGTACTCCACCCATCCCGTCCTAGGAATAGTTATGAGTGAGGAGATGGGGTGGTGTAGGGATGCTGGAAAACTGTCGTGGGACAGAGGTAAGTCTTCTGTATCTATACCCCCTGTCACGCTAATTGAGTTGATTAACTGAATGTGCTCCTCCTGTGCTAATTAGGATGATTATCTGAGCGTGATCCTACCGAACTATGTTAATAAAACATCATCAAAGATTAAAACTGCTTAAGAAAATAAGCTCCTTGTGATACAGACCAAAAAGCAAATATATTTTTGTGGGGTTTAGGGCGAATATAATAGCATACTATATATAAAAGCAACAGAAGTTTCCATAATGATATAAGCTCTAAAGTTCTAATGTGCCATTGCATGCTTCATATCCCAAAATGCACTAAGAAAAACTAATAACCACAAGCTGAGTGAAAAATAAATCCAAAATGATGAATGAAATGGGAGAATTATACGTAAATGTATTAATACGCTTATACAAATTCTAGCACTATTGATACTGTAAAAAAGTTTGTTACACTTTATTTTAAGGTGTCATTGTTATAGTGTAATTATGTGAGTAATAACTTAGTAATATTATTTAATAACATAGGTATAGGGTTAGGGTTAGATGTTGTAATTATGCATAATTTACTCTTATTACTGTAGTAAATACATGTAACATGCATAACTGTAAAAATAAATGTTTGCCATAAGTTCTAAATAAAATGCCATTTTACAGAGTATTTGTGTGTGCTGTGTATTTTTTGTTTAATTCCAGAAACGAGACATGCTGATCATTAACTTAGCATGATGCTAACACCAAACTCAAACCGGAATTTGTACCAGAAATGGAGCTTACGAAATCTGACAAAACCTCCCTATTCTGGGACATTCTTAATTATTAAATCTTTTCTAAATAAAGAAATACTTTTGTTTAGCAGTCTACAATTTCAGTTTTCTTTTAGCGGCTCGGATAGTCCCTGAAAGTGACACAAACTCTCATTGGAGATGTCTTCAATTGCTAAACTGATTCATAAATAAAGAAAACACTGTTGTTTAAAAGTCTGAAATGTTAGTGTTTTAGGGGTTGGTTTGGTCAATAGTAATTATAATTAGCTTTAAACAATAGAAGTCACTGAGATGTCCTCAGGAATACAATGAAACAAAGTTGTGTGAATGAGTGTTGGCGTGTATGTGAGTAAGCACATGTGTGTTAGCGATAGAGGAACAGCTGCCAGGCTTTCTCTCTCTCTCTCTCTCTCTCTCTCTCTCTCCTCTCTCTCTCTTCTCTCACATGCAGACACACACACACACACATCTTACACAAACATCTCATGTATCTGAATTGTTTACAGAGAAAATGATTCACATCATCAATTGCAGAGAGATGCAGAGATGAAGTAGAACTCAGTTTTTGTCAAAGGCCAACTGAAAGTCGGTTTTATGCCCAGAGGTGTTTTAAGTGGCTATACTCTAACTCAAATATCATTAACTTTGCACTTTATTAAAAAAGTTTGCTGCAGTTTTGCTTAACATAAACTCTTAAGTGAAAAGTTCAATTAAGTTCGCTGAAGTCTGAATCAAAATATGATTTCCAGTATAATTCTCTTCAGTTTAACGTTTAAAAGTATAGTTCACCAATTAATGGACATCCAGGCATCATGCCATTCCAAATCCATTTGATTTTCCTTCTTGCATAGAACACAAAATGAGAAATTTTAAAGAATGTACTGGTTGTTCATTTTCCAAGCAATGAATCAGTTTTGGAGCTTTCAACCATCAAAAAGGGTAATAAAAGCAGGCCAAACACTATTTTAATATATCATCTATATAATAAATCTTTATGGGATCCTAACTTCTGTTTAGAATGTTCACAGTCCAAAACCAGTCAAAACTCATTCAAACTTCTTGGAAGACTTCTGAAACTAACCATGTGTTACACTGAGGTTGACAGAAACTATAAGTGAGTGGGACATATCTGTTTTGCACCATCTATGTCAATGCAACCCACACCTTTGGAGATATGCAAGATTTCATTCCTTAGCCACACACACACACACACACACACACACACACAACTTACTGTCAGACCGCTGATGCTGCCTGGTAAGATATTTACATTAGGTAACAGCAAAACAATCTTTTTCACAATCCTTTTTTTTAAAGTCTTGTTTCACAGTCAAATAAATAAATCCTTACAACCAGATGTCATTAAAGAAGAAAAAATGCATTAACACTGACCCCAATTTAGACATTTTAAAGGTATAGTCCACCCAGAAATGAAAATTCTTTCATATTTACTCACCCTATTCTGTCCCAGATGCAAATTACTTTTTTCTGATGAAGATTTTTTGAAAAAATAATCCATCTCTGTGAGTCCATATGATGCAAGTGTATGGGACCTCCCAATTTGATGCTTAAAAAACACACACACTTCCAGTCAACTGTCAAACGCTGTCATCACCATTTTGAGAAGGGTAATGTGAATGTGCTTCACAACATGCTGACATTCATGGCAAGCAAACGTATATATATATATACACAAGTTTATTGTTATAGTAGCTATCATTTAGCTTCAGAAGACATTGATTCACAAACTGGGGACGTATGGATTAGTCATGTTCACTTTGTGTTTGTTTTTGAAGCCTCAACTTTGAGGGATCTATTCACTTGAATTATATGGACTTTATATTATATGGAGATTATTTTTCAAAAAATATTTGTGTTCTTTTGGAGTAAGAAAGTCATATACGTACATGTGCGACGACATGAGGGTAAGCAAATTATGAAAGAATTTTTGGGTGGAGTATCCCATTAAGCCACCCTTAAAAAATTCAATATGTATTCCCTGAAAATATTTTTAAGGATGTTCAGATAACCAGAAAACTAGACAAAAATACTGAAGAATGAAGAAAGTGGTTTTTTCCAGTGTGACTAGAGTCACACAAGCCCTAGTCTGCATCATGTAAGTGTACACTCACCCTCTCCTCCTCCTCCCTCATGTCAGGCATGGTGCTGACACACAGTGTAACAGCCGTGATGGCCACAAACACCACCGAGAGGCAGGCAAAGATCTTCCCAGGAATCCCAGAGTGAGGGTTCTCCACCATGTCTCTGAGGCTGTGCATGCACCCCGCCAGACGACCCTCCTCTGGGACCCCGGCACCCGGCGCCTCCTCATACGACTGGGGTGAGGTCAGCTCGACCTCCTCCTCCTCCTGCCGGAGTCTCTGCCGCTGCTCCTCCTGCCGAAGACGCAGTTTTCTCAAGCAACACCACTCCAGGCTGGCCTCCTCCACACCCCAATACAACAGCTCTCCTGAAAGGACACGCGCACATCTCCCGCAGAAGACGGAGTTTCCCGGCCGCCAGGAACGTAACGATGGAGCGGAAGGCGCTGGGGCTTCGGTCGAAGAAGAACTCATTGCAGTGAGCGTCATAGTCATCACATAGGTCGAGGATTTCCTCGGCATTGCTGCAGGTACGTAACTTCCCCAGGCGCGTCAGTGGGAACTCCTCAAGAGTGGACCATGGTATGCGATAGCGGATGCCGCCCACATTGATGATGGCGGTACGGTCAGCTAAAACACCCTCGTCTGCTCCAGCCCCTCGATTCCGGTGAACCTCGTCCTCCTGTACGCCTGGCTTGCGCTGAATTTGCACGCGTTTGTAGAACACACCCTTTTTGCTGCTGATTTCATGGGGGTTCTCCAGAGTTTTAAAGTGGAAGGAGGTAAACTGATGATCAGTGCTGCCTGCTAGGAAAGCCACCTCTTGGTACATCTCTGCCACGTGGCTGTGCAGGTCGTACACTCCACAAATACACAGTCTACCAGGTCACGGTGGTCATCATGGCGGAGCTTTGAGAGATAAAAGAGGCAGACATTAATAATGAAGATGCTATAGATCCTGCTCCAGGGTGCAAGCACAACGGCACAACACAAAAACATTCTTTGGTCAAGATATATCCAAAACACACTGGAAAAAGTCCCTTGTACACTGCACATAATTAAGTTTGCCCATTTTCAAACAGTTTTGTATTGTTGCAATATTGCTAGTATATGTGAATGAATAATGTGCACTTTATCTTCATGTTATCTGCACCCAGATAACCCTATTAGTTGTCAGCAAATATCAACCAGATGACGCAAAATGTGTCTTTTTGACAGCTACGGGGCTTTTGTTAAAACTACAGATTGGACATCTGCATTTTTATATTCCCGCCCATGGACAGTCGGAGTGACAGAAAGGAAGAAAAATGCATTATGGGTGTTTTTCAGTTTTTTCTTGTCATGTAGCACAGATTTCAAATAAATAAATGTGTTTTTCTACTGCCACCAAGCTTTGATAACCGTTCAGTTATTTAAACCTTTTCCCTGAATGTCTGAGTTAGAAACATTTCTGTCCCCTGATGGAGTTTGAGTTCTTTGCGACTGTCGCCATTGGCTTGCTTAGTTGGGAACTGCACTGGCATTATTAGATGAGAACAAAACTTGAACTGAATTGAGCTGGATGATGACAACACTATTTCAGTGCTAAATTATAGCTGATTCGAATTTGTTTCATAAATGGCAAATTTTGCACTGTTATTACACTGTTATTGAACTGAACTGAATCAACACCGAACTGACTTCAGCTAAATAATAATACTATTGTCCATTGATCATCACTTTCCTGTTTATCACTGTATTATTTTTTCAGATGTTTAATGTCCCTTTAATGTATAAAATCACCCCTGCAGACCTTTTAAGCCACAAAAACAACAACATAATGAGACACAACACGATCAGAGCTAGACATAACACAAGGGGACTGTGCACAACTTCCATTGTGTTGTGTCTTAAAGGAATAGATGGTTGTTATTTTTCCCTGTGTAATTACTATTAATATGGACTAGTCCTTTCAAGCTTCAAAAATGGACACAAAAGAACCATGTGCTTGAGGTATATTCCATGTCTTCTGAAGCCATTTAAAAGCTTTGTGAGGATCAGAATAAAATTAATCGTTATTCAGTCACAATAATGACAGCCACATTAGCACCCTGTATTGTATGTGCACTTGTAGTGTACTTTAAATCTTTAAGTTTACACCTGTAAATATATAAGAGTACACTTTCATGACAGTTTCTTAACACACTTAAGAATTGTCTTTCACATAAAACTTTGACTGTCTAATTAAAAGTTTTACTTTAAAGTACATTTTAAACCACTGTTTTAATAATCTTTTATCATGTTTTAACAAAGTACACTTATTTGAATGTGTTGACTAACATACTAAAGCACATGTATTTGATTATAAGTGTAATTATTGTGTGTTATTTATGCCCGATTCACTATTACATTTTCACAGACAAGTCTTAGCCTAGTGCAGACTAAATGCATGTTTGAGCTGTTTTACCATAATTCAAAGCAACTTCCACTGACATATCTTAAAATATGTCAGTGCCGATGTTTTATCTCAAGATGCACACCAGTAATGTTTTTTTTCTTCTCTCTAGGGCACGTTTATAAAAGCTACTTAAATTCTCTAATTGAAAGGCTAACTCCTGGCTTAATCTAAGCCTTGTCTGTGAAACCAGGCCTTAAAGTTAATGTTTGGAAAATTTACTAAATTGCTTCATTACAACAAATATATTTCAATACATGACATACAGGTTTCAAAATAAATTACATTAAAAGTATATTTTAGTTGACCATAAAGTCTTGTCAGTACATTCAGCTTAACCATATTACAATGACAATATAGAAACATATATAAAATGTCATACAAAAATGTTCATAAGTCTTACTTAAAAAACACTTTCAGCTAAATACATTTAAAATACATTTAAACTATAAAACATTTTAATTTAATTGCAATTAATATGGAATTAAGTCTCTCTAAGTTTTCTCTGCCCTGCTGAAGATTTTGAGTGAAAATGAGTAAACTTGCACGGGTGCAGAATTTAGCCTCTCCAATCCATCATTCCATGAACTCTGGATTAAGAATAAGTAGCTTCAGCACGTTGACTGTCTCAAGGGCAAAAATACTCAAAAATATGTAATGAACGCGAAGACTTTTCAAACATCAGAATTCATATCCATAATATATTTGTCGTCCTTGTCTCCTAATACATCACATTCTCCTGACTCTATATTTGCATTTTTTTTTTTTTTTTAAACAGTAGCTTAGTGAATATAGGTTCTTCCATCAATCAGTAGCCTAGTGAATATAGGTTCTTCCATCAATCCCATGGCTTTGGAAGTCGTAATTGCTCACGAGTCTCCGGATGCAGTAAATTCATGTCACAACACAAGTTGAATCCCAAAGCAGAGGAATTAATTATGATGTTTTCTTTTCTATTCATGGGTACGTTCCTAAATGAGCCATGTTCTCTACACAATGGCAGAGTAAGGTCCAATGCGCTCATAACAGGGTATAATTAGTGCAATGCAATAAGAGATTTATGAAACACACCCTCTCATGCCAGAGGATTCAATCTGTAATCGGACTGCTAGTCAGCCTTTTGTTAAATTAAAGCATGATGTATTCAAACAGCATATCTGAGCAGAAATGAATCTCAGACTGTCGTCTCTCCCTCATTATATTTATTAAGACGTCAGAAATGAATAATGAAAGGTGGTGCTATCATAGTGAATATTATTGAACTTCAAAAAGCAGCAGGCAGAATTTTAAAGCTCACTTAAATCGAATCAAGTTTTTATTTCAATCCCTATTTTAACTTAATTTCTATTGTAAATGAAATCTCTTTTAGAGTGACCCCTCTAAGTCATGATATAAGAAGCAATTAAAGAAACTTTCGAACGTCATACATGATACAGCTTCTGTCACGTCTGGGCTTTAATTTTATTCCTCAACATGTTGCCTGAGCACCGAGGCTTCTGTCAATCCAAATGAATCAGTGTCTAACTGAAACATGCCATGTGTTACCGCTCAATCCATGAGTCAATATATGACCCAGCATTTCCTGCATGAAGCTCATACTGTGAATGAGCTCAAACTGCACATAATGTGCCAGTTGAAGTAGGCACCAAGGCATTTTGAAAAATGCAAATGAGGGCAGACTTTTCTCTTGTCCAAAGATGACACTGGGATACATGTAACGATGATGAATGATTTTTACTCAATACGTTTGAGTAAAGTATAGCAATGTAGATGAATGACAGATCTTTCCAACATGAGGTGACTTTCCTCAAGTGAATGCAAACAAAGCAAAATGACTGATCCCAAACTTTTTGAACAGTATTGTATTGTAGTATAATACATATTATTTTATATAGTAATATAAATATTATTGTTTTATACAGTGGCATACATATGAGTTATTTTACAGTAACTTGCAACTATTAATAGATTATTATGATAATTTAATACCATATGGAACATAGTAGTTTCTTTTGTAAAGTCCATAAAAATGGTACAACTTCAAAGAAGGGTGTTTTTCTGGTTCTGTGGAAGTGCTGAGGACACTGCTTTATTAAAGCGAGGTCTGTGAATTATATCAGAGAGGTCAAAAACAGAGAGAATGTCTGAAGGAGTATTCACTTCTTTATGGCAGCTAGCGCTCAAAGGAAAAGCTCAAACTGCGGTGGCCTCTGAGGGCCATTCTGTGATCAGACAGTTATGTCTCAATGCTCTTCTGAATTTAATGCTAGTCTCTCTCCCCAGACAGGCTGTTCTTTCCTTGTGACAGTAAAGACATTAACAAAACATTTCTATTTCAAATAAATGCTGTTCTTTTTTATTTTCTATTCATCGAAAAATAGTCGCGGTAGGACGGCAAAAATCTGTATAAATATTTTACACAGAACAGATCACGTCAAAGACGTCCGTTCAGATTTCATTTTGGATCTAGTATTTTTCAACCGGTCATTAAACGTCCAAATGTTTGCAGGGCAGTAATGGCTGCTGAAAATCCAGCTTTGCCATCACAGGAATAAAATATAAAATGCATTTTAAAATATATTACAATAGAAAACAGTTATTTTACATAGTATAAATGTTGCAATGTTACTGTTTTTACTGTCTTTTCGATCAACCTAATGTAGTGTGACTAAGAGACTTTAAAAAACATTAAAAAAAATCCTACAAACCCTGAATTTTTATATCTATTGTAGTGTTGTATAATATGAAAACATGCACACACATACATGCATAAGAGGGGCCCTATTTTAACAATCTGAAACGCAAGTATCAAACGCAAGTAACTTTGTGGGCGGATCTCAGGCGCTGTTGCTATTATACCGGCGGGATAAATGACTCTTGAGCCCGCTGCAAATCTAAAATGGGTTGGTCTGAAGTAGCTACACTACTCATAGGTGTGGTTTGGGCGTAACGTGCAATAAACCAATCAGAGGTCATCTCACATTCCCTTTAAAAGCAGGCGCGCTTGTTCCATGGCGGATTGCTATTATAACGGCGGAATTGCCAGGCGCACGCCAGGAGCGGTTCACAGCGAGGGGACCCACGTTCTCTAAGGGCCGTAAAAGACAGAGAAGTGACATTGTATGGGGATGGGAGAAACCCACCCAAATTAGCTTCGGTTAAAGAGGCGTAGATTAATATTGGGTAAATGTGTAAGCTAGATTTTTGCCCTTTTTTTCACATCTTTATGGACACCACAATGATTTCCCTCGTGTGGAATATTTTTCCTTGTAATTATGTATGGTTTGCAAAAATGGGAACTGCTGCCAGCGTCTGTGTAGATGAGAGAAGCAAAGTGTATGCGCGTTGTGCACACGCTACATTATGGCCAAGCATGCGCCCTTAAAATAGCATCTGAATAACGCGCCACTGACTTTAGACTAGGTTTTTTGTGGTCTGTGGTGGAATTGTTTTCTGAAACTGCAAAATAGCACCAGGGAACGTTTGCGCCGGAACACGCCTCCTCTTTTCGCTGAACCGCCCCTGGGAGCGCAAGTTCATTCCCTAATTTACCGATGTGCGTCTGTGGAGGGAAAAGTCCGCTGTGCGTCGGGTGCAAAATAGGAATGATACATGCGTCGGTGTACAAATTCAGTTGCACTGGGTGCAAGATAGGGCCCGAGGAGTGAAAACATAAAACACTGAGAAGAAATTCCCTAAAGGCAAAGAGTGTAAGAGGGTGTTCAGACTGAGACAGTGTGGGCAGAGCTGTATGTCTGCTAGTTCTTTCTTTCTTTCCCTTTCCATCTATTCCTTTAGTCCTGTCGGTCTGTATTGAAGTAAGAAGTTGGTTTTGAAGCTGGTCTGTGTGAACGATGGTTAAAGACCTTGGTTTGGAGGCCCCCACCCCCCAAATTATATACAATATCCCGGAAATCGAGTGAGTGAGAGAGAGCCTGTTTCCACCTGGAAACATGCGTTTTCAGTGATCCGATCACAAGTGGTCGGCCAAGACACATTACCGTTACACCTGGTATTATCATGCGTTTCAAATGGCGTCTTCTTTTACTCTTTTTTCGTCACACTCAACTATACATCACTTTCACTTTCGCGCACAAATGCTATTGAATGATGAACCTGTGTTAGGAGACTTAAACGAATAATATAATGGAATATGATATACATTTATTTATTAGGAAGTGTATTGTGCCCTCTCCCGCGAAATGTGTTTTTGCAGGGTGTGATCTATCACTAATTAGTGATAAAAATAAATATCACTAATAGGCTAATGGCTATTTGAGTGAGGCAATTCAATCTCTGGTTTTTAATAGAGGAAAACAGAAATAAGTACTGGCTATATAAGAGGATTTTACGGTAGCCTACTAATATTTAACTCGAAATTATTAACCATTTATCATCTGTAATGCCAAAAAGTAACCACTAGATAACTGTATAGCCCTATATATATATATGCTTTGTACATTGCTTTCAGACATAATAATTTAATTGTATTAATTGTATATTTATACATTATTAGAGACTACTTTTTGTCAAACTTGAGATTGTTTTTGTTTTTTGTTAATTTGAAGTGTCAGTTTTAGCATCATTTACAGTCAAATCTGGACACAGAGAAAGCATTTTGTTACTCGTCATCATATTAGTTTATAGCTTGATCAGTCAAACGAATGTAATCAGAATATTGACACAATGCGAGATCTGGTCTGTGGTCTCTCCTGTTTGAAAAACTCAGCAAATCAGTAATTGACAAATTCAGATTCAAGTAGCTTTATTTGCATGGTAAAAAGTACCATGCCAATACAGTACTTTTACATAGTAGAATTTAGTAGAATTTACAGGCAACAATGGGCATCGAATAAGGCAGTGATTGACAGCACTCTAATCTAGTGGCATTGGGCATAGTCTGATTAGGCCTACCTGTTCTTGACAAGCGCCAGTTTAGAAAACGAGCGTTCCGCTTTTCGGTGCTGTAAATCCATTTATCCTTTGCTGAAACTTCCTCTTCGTCATGGAGAGAGCGGGAGCGTAAGCTTGCAAGCCCGAGCACTTTGAAAATAAGGAGAAAGGCGTTTTAGACGCGACATGAGAACTATCCCTAAAATCCGTCATGTGCGCGTGCGCTCGTCAGTTGCCTGTATTTTAAAACCTCCGCCCAGTAACTACTGTAATTAGGCTACTAGCACTGTAGAAATAGATTCATAATAAAATATTTGTAAAAACCGCTGAACAGAGGCCCCCGATCACGTAGGGCCCTAGACTGCAGCCTTTGCGTTAATCTGCCCCTGACTTGGAGACTGTCATCACAATTAGCAATCGGCACAGATCCATTCTAAGATGCCTGTAACATTGATTTCCTTTTTGTGAACTACTTCATCAAGGTCCCCGTATAGACATATTAAAGCACAGCCACACAAACTCTCCAGCACAGACAGACAGCTGAGGAATATGGGGCGGTGAGAGAGGAAGAGTAACGGCGTACAGGAGCCTGTATGAGTGATGGTGCTGATGATGAGTGTTGCGGTGCTGTGTGTCTCCCGCGGAAGATGAAATTCAATAGTGCTGATGG
This sequence comes from Leuciscus waleckii, assembly GCA_900092035.1. Classification (NCBI taxonomy): domain Eukaryota; kingdom Metazoa; phylum Chordata; class Actinopteri; order Cypriniformes; family Leuciscidae; genus Leuciscus; species Leuciscus waleckii. The sequence continues at coordinate 17,361,813 of FLSR01004866.1, read as the reverse complement.
GGAGATTTCTGCTACGGCACTTTGAGGTAGAGACTGATTAAGGCACTCATGAATCAATATGAGGTATTTGTGCTTGTTCTTAATAGATGGCGACGTTATTCACACCGCTGTGCTGTAAAACGAATGGGAAGACAATAAGTGGATTGTTTTTCTGTCAGTTTTTCTGTCTCCAGTGATGGGTTACGCTGCTAGGTAACCAAGTTTATGATAAAACTGCAAGTCCTCTCATTCAACAAAACACACAGATTAACTGTGAGCTGTTTCAAACCAAAAACATATTATTCTTTTTTTTTTATTATTATTAATATTAAGAATTAAAATGAATTCTATTTTATTGTATTAACTTTAACATTAAGATTTTTTGGAATTAGGCATTTGCAAGATGCTTTTATACAAACAAACCTAGATGTTTTTTTTGTTTGTTTTTGTTTTTATCAGTTAATTCCCTGGGAATGGAACCTATGACCAAAGTGTTGCCAGAGACAGGACCAGGATATATAACTCCATAGCTTGGAAAAGAAATGAAGAAAAAAAGATGTGCACATCATACTCAGTGTCATAAAGTGTCAATTCAGACAAATTGAGTAAATTTTTTAAATAAATCTCAGCTGGATAACTGCGACAGGTTTGGGGTCTGTTTCATTTCTAATTTAGGGGTCATTTCTCGTTTGTTTTTGTTTTTATCAGTTAATTCCCTGGGAATGGAACCTATGACCAAAGTGTTGCCAGAGACAGGACCAGGATATATAACTCCATAGCTTGGAAAAGAAATGAAGAAAAAAAGATGTGCACATCATACTCAGTGTCATAAAGTGTCAATTCAGACAAATTGAGTAAATTTTTTAAATAAATCTCAGCTGGATAACTGCGACAGGTTTGGGGTCTGTTTCATTTCTAATTTAGGGGTCATTTCTCTCAGCAGCAGTAATACAGACAAAACTGTCAGATCCTCAGTATTAAAAACACATTTACGAAGGAATTTAAGTTGGACAGAAAACCAAGTGACTGTCAAGAAGTTTTAAGTGACAAGAAGAAGTAAGTATAGCCTTCTTATTATCTTTTAATACACATATCTATAGAGATAACATTTATGCATGTCAGTCACAGGTTGATTATTTTCAGACATACTTCAAACAGACATTATTTATAGTGTTTTTTTTTTTATGCTTAAAAGACTGTGTTAATAGCCATTGTACCAAATGTACTTTAACTCACGAGTCAAACGGTAATCTATTGTGTCACCAACTCACCCAAATGATAAATGTACCATCAAAACCTAAATGTCATTTAATACCCAAAGGACTTATACTATCCATTCCACCAAAATAAACATGTTAATTGTGTCACTTCAATAATAGGTCAGTGGCTTGCATATCACCTCACTCTTTTCTTTATCAAATACACATTGCAATGAAATTGAGCTTGAAATTGCAATGAATTGACTTTTAACCTGTATTGGCTAGTCATTTATAATATAGGCTAACAGTGATATTTATGAATATAGCCTATATGAATATAAATATATGATGTCAAAGTTTCATGACAACCCTAACTAGTTACTTAAATGTACAAATACTTATTTGGAAAGCATTATAATACAATCATATTAAAATATTATAGTGGACATTAAATCTCAATGTTTTAGTCATCCTGGTTTTAGTTTGCAGCTTTAAAAATCATCCAATCATATTGTTTTCCCACAGATGATATGAAATGGATTTATCAATGTGCTGGTAAAATGAAGCCATGTTTTTATTAAATATAGATTTTCAATTAATGAATTCTCAGTTATGTAACTTTATAGTTTGCCATCTTGATTTGCCTGAAATCGTAAACTCCTCTATTCCGTGTTATAAAATCATCTACAGAGAAACAGAGGAGTGTATTACTAATGAAACGCAGTAGATATGAAAAAAAAAAGGTTTTGTTTTAAAACCAAGCGATTTCCAAACATAGCGTTTTGGAAGTCAGAAGAGCACCGCACAATCTTTGGATAAGCTGTGCTTGATTTACCTGCTATTGCGATAACGCAAACAGAAACAAACATACAAGAGCCGCAGATATGAACAGACTTATTGCAAACAAATACAAACTCGAAAAAAAATACAAAAAGAACAGTCGACTTACCCGTTTTAAGCCCATTGATTTTGCGCTGCCCTGCTCATTTTCAGCTTGGACATGCAAGTTGTGCTGCGATGCATTTGCACATTTAGGCTACTTTTATTCCTTTATCCGTATTGCTGGATGATTTGATTCCAGCATCAGACTGACTCCAGCTCATAGCTCCTTCACAACTGCTAAAGTTCCTCAGTCTTCGTGTCAGAACACCGGATCTGTTAATGGGTGTTACTGCTGCTCTCACGCGCACACTCAAGTCCCCATCTCACCCCGAGTCTGCTTGCTTGGTAATAACAGAGCATTACCATGCAGAAATACGTTAAAACTTCTCTCTCTCTCTATTTTACGAGTTTACTAATTAAGTATCCGCATTATGTGTAACCCATCCTGCTGAACAGCTCATTTGCGCGTGAATGTGGACGGGATGTAGAGGACCTCTTTCCATCGAGTTTCAAAACATTAGCCTAGTTATTTAACTTTTTGTGTCACTCGTTTTGCATTACACACACACACACGTCTCATTGGTGTAGATTTTAGCAGTTCTCATGGGCGAGTGTAGGTAATTCATCAATAAATAGAAGCATAGGCTAATTATATAATTATAATATAAATTGTATAAATAATAACAAAAAATCATCAATATAATATTGAAATACAGGGTAATTTTAAGTATTGTAGCCTATAACATACTGTAGACAAATCATGTGAATTGAGCAGCTCAACTAGACTGGTTTTGACCAAAATGGTTTGGAAAAACCATAGCCTATATCCATTAGATTGCATACATTAGAAAACATGAATAAAAGAGCATATAAAATCTCCGTCACTCTCTCATATTTTTCTGTGAGTCCGATCTTCTGAAATGGACACAGTCTGACCACTGAGGGGAGACAGAGAAGTCGATTCTTCTATCACAGTCACAGACTGTCAATGGCCTGTTATGTCAATTTGTTCCCTCAGGTTCACATCTTTCTTTTTGTGTCCATTATCTAAAATTTTCGTCATGACACCTCGAAAATAATTCCTGATTAAGGTCTCATGACCCAAACGTTTTATTGACTTATGTGCTGTATTGGATTTTGACTTGTATCCATTCAGCTATAAATTACCTGAGAATAACCTGGGAAGAGACCTAGGGACATTTTAAAAGGTTTTAAAACATCCCTTACAGCACCTTTAATGACAGACACAAAGGCACAATGTTAATAAAAATTTGGCTCCTGCAATGCAATAACGAGCAGTATGATGCTGAGCGTCTGACACACAGACGCGTTTCTACACATCAGCTCTCAGCCTTAATTACAAACCTCTCCTGATACATTGTTCATTTTGATTTCTCTCAGAGCAAAGCAACATGATTGAAACAGGAAATACAGTTTATTCTGACTGGTCGTGGGAATCATTATTTCATGCCCTAGAATGTGAAATTGAATTTATCTTGGCATAGTTAAATAACAAGAGTTCAGTACATGGACATGACATACAGTGAGTCTCAAACACCATAGTTTTCTCTTTCTTATTTAAATCTCGTTTTTGAAAAACACCCCTGAAAAACAGGCGAATCTCCACATAACACCAACTGTGACGCAACATTCGGGATCATTAATATGTACGCCTCCAAAAATTTGCATATGCCAGCCCATGTTCAGTGCCAGCCAGGTGGAACTGCGCAGCCGAATCATCAGAAGTTCTGCAGGTGAAGAAACAAGCGAGGATCATAGGGAAAATGGCAGATCTATCTATAATCTATCTATCTATCTATAATCGGATACCGCTACAGTTTAATTCGAAGTTGTTAGTTTGCTCTGCCCATTTCACTACGGACTGTTTTTCTAACCTGGAACAATATCAAGCAGCCAGGCTTCTCTCGGCGCCTCAAACGGACGAAGGGGGGCAATTTCAACTAACGTTATATTCCCGCAAGCGGTAAGTAGTGATTTTATTAACGATAATATACACTGTGTTATCTAGATCCAGCGCGATATCGTTTTTTCCTCGAGAGACATCGTGGCTTGCAAACGAGCAAACGAAGCATGGCAGTTGCTCAGTGTTTGGATGTACAAATGAACACAAAAGAATTTTTTTAGCTCCTTCATCCGAGCCTCTGGAGAACCAGTGGGTTATGTGAATGTCTGATGCGTAATTGTTCAAGTTCAGACAGATAATCTTTCTCTCGAAGTCGTTCAACACTGTTTATGCATCAGTAAATCGCATTGCAGTGATAAGATCTTCATTCACGCGATCAACAGGCTGTCATCTGCTCAATGCTTATCACTGCAACCTTTTATGTGATGGGAATAGATCTAAATACTTAAAAAACTTCTCATGATTCGTTAATCCCGATAGCTGTAATAGTAAAAACGTATAAAAGCTGTAATAGTAAAGTTTTCCAGATAGCTCTACATGTATGCCAGCTATTTCATATGCAAGCATGTCAGCCAATCACAGCAGTGGGCAACAACACTGAAGTCTCACAGCAGCCACGCCCCCTCAAACAGAGTGTTCAAATCAGGTGATGAAATCAGGCTAGGAAATATGCCTTTTATTTCTAAATTATAACTAATTTTGATCTAAAAAACATACTAACATTATAAGGGCACCCCAGGAAACATTATAAAATAATAAAATAATCCATTCTACGGCACCTTTAAAGAATGAAATAATGATTCCCACGACCAGCTCAGAATAAACTGTATTTCCTGTTTACAATCATGTTGCTTTGCTCTGAGAGAAATCAAAATGAACAATGTATCAGGAGAGGTTTGTAATTAAGGCTGAGAGCTGATGTGTAGAAACGCGTCTGTGTGTCAGACGCTCAGCATCATACTGCTCGTTATTGTTTTCTGCACACCAAACAAACTCTGAACATTATGTAAATCATCTGAGTTTAATGAGCGCGAACTGGTTGTATATTTTAATTGTGGAGTCGAAAGTTGTCTGTTTTCTCTTGTATCTGCAAAGAGGATGTTATGTGACCATACAAATTTTTGATGAGAATTGGCTGGCCTATCAATTTTTCATCGTTTTTGTATGCAAGTTTAAAGTCTTCAAAGTGACTCAACAGTCATTCTGGTATTACTTTTGGGCAGAAAAATCAAGTCTGTCATTTGTTTAGAATCACTAACCATCATCCTTGTGAGCTTACAGTGTTAGTGCTAGACAAATGTAGGTATTGTCTCCCAAAAGAAAGAACCGATTCTGAACTTCTGATATAGTAATTTCTGTCTTTCTTCCTGCACAAACCTACGTAGGTTTGTAACAAATTTGCATAATACCAATGGTCTTCATTGGATGCCCGTGGATAACGTCTACTTTGACCGCCCTCAAACACTTAGTTGCAGTTGATGCCTGGAAGAGTTTGATTAGTGTTGTTGACACATCGAGAAGACGCTGTTTTCTGCGCGCAAAAGCAAATCCACTTTGCATGAGCTCCAAAGGATGAGGACTCAGCCTCGAATTGATACGGGAAAACCGACGCCATTGTTACTGTTTGTATCACTGTGTATACAAATGCTGAGGAAGCCTCCGGAGCTGAAATTCAGGTATGGTAATGGACGTTTTGGTTTTTTGACATGCGCTGTAAGCGGTAGACCAATCACAACAGACTGGACTATGACCAATCAGAGCAGAGTATGCTATGAGGAAAGGAGGGATTTAGAGAGACTGGAAAAAAGGTCTTTTTTGCATATAAACCTATTGTAGGAGACTCCAAAACTATAGGAACCTTTAAAATAGCATAATAGGGGCATTTTAATGTACATGGACAGCATTTCTATGAACTTTGCAATGGAAAATGGATTAAGCAGAAGCTGTCTCGTAAGTTCTGCAGTAACAAATGTACAGTTACAAGCCCAGCTGAAGTGTTGTTTGGAAGCAGTACTGCACTAGTCCACACAAACACAAGTGACGCAAATGCAGTATTTTCTCCCGAGTGTTGCTCCTGATGTCCCGATGGTGATGGATACAGCTGACAGTGTCATAATGAGCAGCAATGCTGTGGGTTGGAGGGCTTCACTCATGTCAGATACACAAGCTAATGACACACCGAGAAAGCAAGAGTTATGTCCAAGCAAATATCATCAATCGAGTGAGTCCTGCTGGAGTACCGCCCAGTGGATGGCGTAGCCGTCTTAACATCCTCGCAGAGACGATAATGGCGTATGTTCACGCATGTGAAACAGAAAAACACATGTGATGTTTAGACAGCCGTGCATTCGAGTAAATGTGATTACGCACATGATTACACACAGTAGCAGTTCTGCAGAGACTGTTTGATCATCAATTATCCACTATAGCTGCCGAATGGTGTTCGTGTGTAAGCGTCGTGTCTCTTCAGTGTTTGCTACCCGTAAGCAGTGGCATTTTTGAAGACTTCAAAATGTATCGCAGCTGAATGAAAAAGGCTTTAAAGCCCTACAGCTGAATAATTTCTCATTCCCCAGCTCTTGCAGGATGCTTTGTGGGTTTCATGGCTGAACCATTACATTTCAAAAGACTACATAGCCTGGGTCATGAAAGATTTGGAGTGTACGTTCACGCCAGGTTGTAATTACAACTTATAAACTCTGAATTTTCTAAAAGCTCTGACTTCCACCTGATCGTTGCAGATTCATCAATTAAACTCCAAGGACTCTGACAGCTCAGGGTAGAACGTCGCAGGTTGTCATCTCTTAATCACAACATGGCATGAACACAGCAATGGGTCTTACTGTGAACAATACTGTTGAAATACTGTATTGTATATGTTTAGTTTTTCTTTTTTTTTTTACCCCGGACATCTCAAAATCCAATCAACAACTGACCTGCCCTATATTTTGTTTCCTTTTTGATAATCTGTTTCACTCGGATGTCCGTCACAATACAAAAGAAAAGATCTGTCCCTACAAAAAACCACCAAACCAGACGGAACACACAACAGATCTTCGTCATGGATGCCCTCAGCATACAGCTGGTGAGTCCCATGAATCTAATGGCCCTCGACAGGCCATACTGAGTGTAGAGAAACAAGCCGTAACTGATCAACATACTAATCGATGGCGCAAACGGAGTGAGACCCAAAGGCACTCGAGACATCAGATTGTCACGAGCATCACATATTTCCTACCACCGCCTATACATCTTGAGAACAGATTTGAAGTATTAATGAATGTGCTGAGGAATCCCCAAATGTGATGAATGTGACGAACACAGACCAAAGGACAATATCTACTTCTCCCTCCATCATCCTTCTGCAGTGTGTGCCAATCCACTCAACCGGAATGCCACACACACACCTGGACAGAGAATGAATGAACACAGGACTTAATTTCAGCACCTGAATGGACATGCGGTTGACAAGGACAATAATAACACCACGCAGCCACAACAACCTCTGCTCAATCTCAGCTGAGCCCTGCCAACAGAGCTCACCACAGACAGACTGTGACATATTAGAACTGCTCCAAGATTCAGCACCCAAGGACGACTTTCTGGAAAACAGCCAGGGAAGCCAGGACAACATATTACAGCCTCCGGTAACACCAGAGCAACAGCCCCTCTCACCAGACATGTTATCCCTCTCTCCAGCATCTCCACTTCGGTGCTTCTCAGAGAAAATGGAGGAACTGGTGTATGCTTGAACCTAAACTATCCCACTCCATTGCTGCGAGCCCACAGATATCAACCAAAAAGCGGCGAGCCCCGCAATCACCAAAGCCTGTGGGCCCATCTCGCACCCCCAAGCACCTCCGCCCACACCCTCCTCCATCTGCTCTAGGTGAACCCAAAACAACTGATAACACCTCTCAGTGATATGTGTCGAGTGCCCGCTATGATAACAGTAACTTTCTCAAGTGTTTACAGAACAAGCGGGAACCCAATGTGCCTGTAGCTTTCTCTATTTCTGTTCTATTAACTGATAGAAAGTCTAAGGCCTTCTCAAGCTGTATAGCAAACCCATCTAATCTGGTGACTATTACACGTCAAACTATTATTTCTGTGTGTGTGAGGGGGGGAGGAGGGGGGGGGGATACTGTCAAGTTAGCACTTTTAAAAATTTGCTCACTTAAAAATAAATCACTTCTAGTCAGCGACTTAATTTTATGTCAACCTGCATTTTATGCTTCTAAATGAAAAATGGCTAGAGGACAACTGCAGAGCAACAGTCTTACTGTAAATGAAACTGCCCCATCTAATTTACTTTTATGAGTGTCTGCAGAGCGGTTGGAGAGATGGGGGTGTAGCTGCTCTATTTAAAGATGTCTATCAATGCAAGCAAGTTTCATTTGGAATTACTTGTCTTTCAAATATCTTGGTATTGTGTTAAAAGGTGCTCCACGCATTCTACTTATCATTATTTACAGGCCTCCAAAATACCAAGATGCTGAAATGAGAACACTTGTGTGCTATTTATGAAGACTATATCTTTAACACCAAGAATATCTGCGGACTCTGTTGATTTTCTCCTTAATTCCTTTAACTCAAAAGTTAAGAGTGTAATTGATGATATTGCTCCTGTAAAAGTCAGGAAGAAGAGTGGCAGACAAAAAGCGTGGAGAAACAGTGCAAAATATGAAAGGACAATGCAGAAAAGCAGAGCGCATGTGGCGGAAGATGAAACTTGCAGTCCATTATAACATCTATAAAGACAGCATTCGGTCTTTCAATATGGAACTAGGCAAAGCTAGACAGACCTTCTTCTCAAATATTACAAACAGCAACTTAAACAACACATGCACTCTTTTTGCTAGTCGAGAGACTAACAAACCCCCCAAGCACGTCAAACTATTATTTCTGTGTGTGTGAGGGGGGGAGGAGGGGGGGGGGATACTGTCAAGTTAGCACTTTTAAAAATTTGCTCACTTAAAAATAAATCACTTCTAGTCAGCGACTTAATTTTATGTCAACCTGCATTTTATGCTTCTAAATGAAAAATGGCTAGAGGACAACTGCAGAGCAACAGTCTTACTGTAAATGAAACTGCCCCATCTAACTTTACTTTTATGAGTGTCTGCAGAGCGGTTAGGAGAGATGGGGGTGTAGCTGCTCTATTTAAAGATGTCTATCAATGCAAGCAAGTTTCATTTGGAATTACTTGTCTTTCAAATATCTTGGTATTGTGTTAAAAGGTGCTCCACGCATTCTACTTATCATTATTTACAGGCCTCCAAAATACCAAGATGCTGAAATGAGAACACTTGTGTGCTATTTATGAAGCTATATCTTTAACACCAAGAATATCTGCGGATCTGTTGATTTTCTCCTTAATTCCTTTAACTCAAAAGTTAAGAGTGTAATTGATGATATTGCTCCTGTAAAAGTCAGGAAGAAGAGTGGCAGACAAAAAGCGTGGAGAAACAGTGCAAAATATGAAAGGACAATGCAGAAAAGCAGAGCGCATGTGGCGGAAGATGAAACTTGCAGTCCATTATAACATCTATAAAGACAGCATTCGGTCTTTCAATATGGAACTAGGCAAAGCTAGACAGACCTTCTTCTCAAATATTACAAACAGCAACTTAAACAACACATGCACTCTTTTTGCTAGTCGAGAGACTAACAAACCCCCCAAAGCCACAGTCCCAGTGCTCTCAGACAGCAAATGCAGTGAGTCTTTGACATATCCTTGAGTTGCACTGGGTTCAGACAGATCAGACCACAACCTCAGAAAGTAGTTAGTATGTCTGATTTCGAAGAAATTGATGGCAATATTTTGGAAGAAACCGTACAGCACCTTAAAACATCAACCTGCGCACTTGACACATTTCACACATCTTTTTTCAAAAGTGTGTTAAACAGTTTAGTAGCAGATCTCCTAGAAGTGGTAAATGCCTCACTTCTCTCTGGAACTTTTCCAAACTCCCTGAAAACTGCAGTTGTTAAGCCCCTCCTGAGAATAAGCAATCTGGATAAGACGATATTAAGCAACTATAGACCAATCTTAAATCTTACTTAGGCAAGATCATTGAAGAATTTTTTTTCAATCAGCTGAACAAATTCTTAAGCTCAAATAAATATTTTGACTAGTTTCAATCTGGTTTCCAACCCCATCACAGTACAGACATAGCGCTCATAAAGATAATAAATTGTATTTTTCACTATATATATAGTATTGATATTAAATACTGATACAAGCAAATTATCAGTGCTGGTACTACTCAACCTCCGTGCTGCATTTGACACTGTCAATCATAACATACTTCTTGACAGGCTGGAAAACTGGGTGGATGCCTTCTGGACGCCTTCCCAGGAAGGTGTTCCGGGCATGTCCCACCGGAAGGAGGCCCCCGGGGAAAACCTAGGACACGCTGGAGGGACTATGTCTCCCGGCTGGCCTGGGAATGCCTCGGTGTCCCCCCGGAAGAGCTGGAGGAAGTGTCTAGGGAGAGGGAAGTCTTGGCATCCCTGCTTAGACTGCTGCCCCCTCGACCCGGCCCCGGATAAGCGGAAGGAGATGGATGGATGGATGGATGGGCCTAGGACCTCAATACATTGCAGATACACTCATAGAATAAACCTAACAGATCACTCAGATCATTAGGATCACATCTGCTAGAAACACCAAGGGTTCACTCAAAGCAAGGGGAGTCTGCTTTTAGCTGTTATGCCAGCCGCAACTGGAACCAGCTTCCAGAAGAGATCAGACGTGCTTCAGTAGCCACATTCAAATCCAGACTCGAAACACATCTGTTTAGCAGTACATTTACTGAATGAGCACTTTGCTACGTCCGAACTGATTGCACTTTATTTTATCTATCATCTTATTACTATTTTAATTCCTTTTAAAACTGTTTTAATTATCCTTGTTTTAATTTTATTCTTTATTTTTATGCATCCTCTTTATATTAACCTGACTGTTAGCGTCAGGCATAACATAAATTATTCTGAAATATTATTTGGTAAATTGAGAGATGAAACCATGTTGATGACCTGAGTCTGTGGTAGAGTAGTGAGTTTAAGTGAAACTCGAGGTCGAGGACCAAATCGTTGGGGTGCGGACTGGAGGGTAAGTCCTAGAGTTCTTCCTGGCTGATTTTAGGTGAAAAATCCGATCTATTGGAGACATCCAATATATTATTTAGGCGCCGATAAAACACAACAGACACAGTACAATCAACATGGGAAAATCTCAAAATAAAACAAGCAGCTGTGAAACATTTCCATCCAGATAGGGGTATTCTCTGCTTTTATTGTTATTTTTATTTTTATGCATTCCATTTTTATTCCAATGTATTCCTTCTATGTACAGCACTTTGAATTACCATTGGTATGAAATGTGCTATACAAATAAACTTGCCTAGCCCTGCCTTGCCTTTCCTACGTTTGTTTCACACACGTACTTCAATAAGCTGAAAGAATGAGGGTTAAGGTGAAATCAGAATAATGATCAAAAATATAGTTTAGTCGATCAATTTATGCTTAAGCTGTTTATGATTTTAACAGATAAATGAAAACATGATCATGCACGTCATTGCTTATTAAGCATAATCAGTTTAAGAATGTATATGTACAAGTTCTCAATGTCCTGGCAATAGGGGCTTTCACATAAGAAATGGCGCAAAATATCTGCTTTTTGCCAATCATGAAGTGATGACGGGAATGACGCAATTACTTTTCGCTGTTTACACCAGTCACTCAAATACTAATAATTAAAAAATAGTCAAATTAGGCAGACATTGACACTAAAATGTTTCTCCTCATCTGGGCTGATGTAGAGAGCGGAGTTGTGTTTAAAAGTTTATTTTTTTTGCGTGTATGCTGAATCTTAATGGTAAAACATGGAAAGTCATTGTGTCAACAGTAGATATGGTACTGTAGATTTACTGGAAAAGTCAGTCCAGCAAATTTACTGTAATTTAACAAGTTTAATGTGTGAATCTGTTGACTCAAATTCTACAGCTTATTTTATTGTTGTATGACAGTTTACAGTCAAATTCATCTCTTTTTTTAATGTTTATAAAATGTGGACTATTGCTTTGTCAAAGACTGTGTTGTGGTGACTGATGAGTGGGGCATCAGATTGTGAAAAAAAAAAAAAAATTGATTTGGCAAAACTGTTGGAAGAGCCTCTGCCTACTGTACTTTTTTAGTGAGGAACAGGACATTATGGTACGGGTCTTGGATTGCATCTGGGATTAGCGATATTGCTGGTTTCTCTTCCCGTTAGTGATGGTTTGTGCCAGTAAACGTGAACGACTTCTAAGTGGGACTGAACCGTGATGGATGAGTGTGTGTGTGTGTGTGTGTGTGTGTGTGTTCTGACTATCAGTACAATATAAATGTTTGATTGATTCTGCTGCTTTTCTTCAGGGCTGTAACCTTGTTCAATTAAAGTGAACTCAGAATACATCAAGCGTCACAGTGAGGATTACGTGAAGTGATATATGATGTGTGTGACAGGAACCCATGATTGATTTGAATAGCATTCGAAACAATGTATTATTTTCAAGCAATATATAATATAATATTACAGTGCAAGTAAATCATTTAGATCGTTGTTAAACAATTTTTCTGCCCAGAATTAGTAAAAAATGTGTGCCTTTCGTTGTATGTTGTGAATGTAAGCAGTGGCTGACGCATTGTGTTTCCATAAACCATTGCCTGTGAGTGAACAAATTAATAATGTGTCTTGTTTGACAGAAACATTGCCAAGGTTACTGACTGCACTGAACAATTCACAGCCAGAATTATGTGAGCTGTTTCACGCTCCAATCCAGTTTTTAATCAAATTTACATGTTGACTCAAATGTTTTGTTTTTCTAGAGTTTTAATCTTTTTTGTATCAGTGCCATAGTTCCTGCCAACTTGTCTTAAACTTTTTGCTTGATCATTTCTTGTGATAACTTTTGACAGTTTGTTAAAGTGATGCTTTAACAAACTCTGATGCCTTGAGATCAAAGTTGGTTTGTAGTTCTCTGTTTAACAACAGCTAAGTCGCACACTAAAAAATAAATAGTGGCATCAATGGTTCCATGAAGAATGTTTAATATTCATGAAACATTTCCATTCCACAAAAAGTTCTTTATAGTGGAAATAGGATTATTAAAATGTTCTTCGCATTAAGAAAAAAATGGCTAATTTAAGAGCGGTTTACTGAAAGGAACTCTTCTATGGCATCGCTGCAAAAAAACTCATTTTTGGAATCTTTATTTTTAAGAGTTGAGCTGAGATTTAATGGTTGCGATATTTATTGACTTTGTAATATAGCAAGATACATTTTCAAGTTTTTATTTTTATTTTTATTTTTTTACAAAAGCTGTCACTGGAACGGTACCATTTAGGTACTAATATGTGCACTTTTGGTAAATGTTTAGGTAAAAAGTTGTACCTTTCGATAATAAATTGTACTAGTGACAGCTTTCTGAGAGTGTATTTTTTGTGATTTTATTTGGGAGAAAATTGCTTTTGCTCGTCCCTGGAGCTTGCACTTTATCCTTTCTCATTTGCATTCACATAATGAAAAATCAAGTTCTGCCACTGGACAAGTCATACAGTTAGTTTAATGTAGTGTGCTGTCCTGTAAGTGGGCGAGAAGCTGTGGAGGAGCTGATGAAGTGTTTGGTAATAATGCTGTCATGTGCTTCATGGTCTGATCACAATGTCCAACCATTGGTTATGTGATGTTGTGCAGTTTTAATACAAAAGCTGTCACTGGAACGGTACCATTTAGGTACTAATATGTGCACTTTTGGTAAATGTTTAGGTAAAAAGTTGTACCTTTCGATAATAAATTGTACAAGTGACAGCTTTCTGAGAGTGTATTTTTTGTGATTTTATTTGGGAGAAAATTGCTTTTGCTCGTCCCTGGAGCTTGCACTTTATCCTTTCTCATTTGCATTCACATAATGAAAAATCAAGTTCTGCCACTGGACAAGTCATACAGTTAGTTTAATGTAGTGTGCTGTCCTGTAAGTGGGCGAGAAGCTGTGGAGGAGCTGATGAAGTGTTTGGTAATAATGCTGTCATGTGCTTCATGGTCTGATCACAATGTCCAACCATTGGTTATGTGATGTTGTGCAGTTTTAATGTATTGTACAACGTCTCCTTTTGCTCTCAGCTTGTCAAATGTTTTTTCGGTGGTGGCATAACAGCGTCCTCTGAACAGTCACTGTGAGCACGACAGCTACACAGACCATTATATGCTTCACTGGACACACAGAAGTAACACGAATGCTTTGAAACAAGAAGACGGTCCTTAATATAAAATTTGCACAGAGCTTGTGTTGGACAGACAGACTAGATTATTTTATCATATAATCTTATTAAAATAAATTTTTGGCAGCACTTTATTTCACAGGTCTGTTCCGCATGTACAGAACAATACTTATAACTAACTGGGCAATAACTAGATACAAACTCATATATTTTTTTAAACCCAACGGTTCAGTTAGTCCATATTTGACCCAAACACGGGTTCAAATAACCCAGCATTTTTTAGTGTAAGGTTGTTGCCAGTAGGTTTAATAATAATAAAAACTTCTATCAAACAGTCAATAAATGTGTTTTTCACATCAAAAGGTGAATGTGAATGAACTGAGGTCATTCAGCTTTGATTTTAGCTATGATCTGTGTGTATTGCATAAGAGCAATTATTTGAAATGTTTAAACATTATTATAATTTAATTGCTGTGTAAATATACAATTCTATCCTGCTGTGCATCACACTAACACTATATTAGTGCATAATAATATCATATGTATAGACCTTATGTAGCCCCCGCCCCTTTTCAGCACTGCGCTCATTGTCTTTTGACTTCCGGTCTGTATTTTCACAGCGATTCTGCGTGTTTATTAATGAACGGCTCGTTTAAAAATATTCCCGGTCGACTGACATTTGTTAAGTCATCTGCTTTAAACATCACAGTCCTCATGATAACTTTCGCTAACTTTACATTAAGTAAATCCACTTCAAAAGCTAATTACTCCTGGACAGCAATGCCATATACAGGGAGACCGCAAAAACGGAAGTTAAAAGACAATATTCTAAAGATGGCGGCGCCCTCGTTTCTCTGGCGCATAAGGTCTATAGCATATATGTATTTAAAAAAAATCTTTTTGTCTTGCTTCTCTGTTGAACTGTGAATGTGTAGCTGTTTAATTGTCTGTCTTTCTAGGAAAACTCATGCCGTTGAACTGATTATGAAATTGAAGTCCAGTGCCGAGGGGAACTTCAGCTATAATGAGCTTATCGTCTCATTTGTGTGTCAACCACAGAGAAACTTGCAGTGGATATCTACACTGTCAAAGTGGAGAAATAGCATGTCAAAAATCAGTTCATGTGTAGGACACATTCTGAACTGAAGGAGTAAACTGACCTCAACTCAGAGTGAAAAATCTGACAGCTTGTACTTCAGTTCACTTGGTTCTTTTGATCCGTGCCAAAAAATAAGAAATAAAATAAAATTAATTTATTTCTGGTTCGCTTAGCGTTCATACTGTCATTTTTAAGACTGAACTTGTAGATAAAAACAACAACAACAAAACTTATTTTGCAACAGAACTTACCATAACAAACATCCAAACCAATGCTATCTGCTGAATAAATGTGCTCGTTATAAGTGTGTATGTATGATGGCATTTTGACCAGCTGAGAAATCGTGAAGAGTTTATAAAATGTGTAAAGGAGTCAAAACAGCGGCAGGAATTTCTCCGTTGCACACAAACGATGTGCTGCAAGCAGACTGCAATTCTGAAGCTCCTAAACGAGAAAAAACTGGTATGTCTCAGCATTCTGCCCTGTTTAGGGTCGCATCTGGTGACATCACGTCCTGTTTTTGGTTCGTTTAGATGTCTTTGGTCCGTGTTGCGTTCATATTTCTGTCGAAGTTCATTTGGAAGCAGACCGAGACCCACTTTTTTAGGAGTCTCGGTCCTCTTGTATAGTGCGCAAGCGGATGGCAGCGTTCACACTTATTCAAATGAACCGCACTAAGGGCGTTTTTGCACTGGCAGTTCAGTTCGGACCTGGACCCGGTTCGCATAAAAAAACTGCTAATATGAAATCTGTCAAGCGGACCCGGGTGTGCACCAAAGTATCGAAACAGAGATTACTTGGAGGAGATGGTCTGAGTTTGGTTGCACTCAAACTGTTCACTTGTTCAGGAAGTAAAGTAACCTGCGCATGCATTTTAGTCGATTACGATGTATTTATTTCAATAAAACACATGCAAGGGATAAAGTGTTGATGATTTACCTTGTACACGAGCGAGAGTGAGCCTGCAGTGTATTCCTGCATATAGCGAGTGCAATCAGGGCAGCAAATTAATGGCAATCAACTGTCTCCTCGAAAGAGGAGCAGAAAGCAGCAGAAAGCCGCCTTATGATAAAAAACAGAACACGGGTCAATATATTGTGTTTTTTATTATTTGGTGCTTCTATGCACAGCTTTTTATGTGCATACATCAGTAAACCCAAGTGTCGTTTACTCAGCTGAGCATAAAAGCACCAAATAAAAAAACACAATATACTGACCCGTGTTCTGTTTTTTATCATGCGCTGTGCATGTTTGTGATAATGTAAGATTAAACGCCAATGCGGTTCGATAGAATTAAGTTGAGTGAGAAACCAGACCAGCTCTGGGGGGCTCTGAGAAAAATGCAGCATGCTTTCATATGGGAGTACAATAAACACAGAGGGTACTGAAGTCAGCATTTACGCGTTCATTTGTAAGGTTATGTGCCACGGAAGCCAGCGAATTTGTGCGCAGACAATAAGGAGGACGCAGAAGAGGATGAGGAGAAAGAGAGCAAAGTTTTGCTTGTAAAGAGCTGTCACCAAAATACTTATGAGTATAACAGCTCACCGTCCCTCCCCTGACTAATTTCAACCTCACATATGAGCAACAAAAACTGAATTGGGCCACTTTCCATTAGCATTAGCAAAATTAGCATTGGCATTCATACATTAAGTGCCTCTGTGTTTCATGTTTACTTCAGCGGAATGAGTCCGCTCAGATAACCTCAGATTTATGTGAAGAAGTGGGTAGAAACGTTAGGTTAACATTTTTATCAAGTACTCTGATGCTTGTACACTGTAATGTCAATTGCTTTGCCTCCCATTAAGAGGACTGACAAATAGAGAGCCAGGGATGTAGGCAACCTTTAAAGTTACTGGTCACAGTGCAGTTCCTACATGAAACCATCAATTAAGCACACATACAGGTTTACATACAGTTGTAATCAAAATTATTCAACACCCATTGCTAATCAGGTTTATTGGCAAAATTTACAGACTTTCAGCTGTTTGCAATGAACAAATCAAATCAAATTGGTTTCCCCAAAATTCAGTTGTTAATGCAACTTTTAATGACTTCTGCAGTCTCAAAATTATTCAACCCCAAGAATAGAATCTCTCACAACAGCACAAATCTGCAAAACAGGTGTTGCTCAAGCACACCTGATGCAACTAATCAACGGCTTCATTAGTGCACCAGGTGTGCTTGAGCTAGAACACATGAAATATCTGAACTGGCTAGGTTTGTTGAGTGTCACAATTGACTGCATGTTAGAAATATAGCTATAAGTCAAAAGAATGGTCCAAAAAGTTAAGAGAAGATATCATAGCCCTTCATAAACAAGGAACAGGATACAAAAAGATAGCGAAGACACTAAATGTTCCTAGAGACATCGTTGGAAGCATAGTTTGTAAGTTCAAAGTTAAAGGGACAGTGGTTACACTACCTGGACGGGGCAGAAAAAGGAAGCTATCAACGGCTGGAACCAGATTTTTGAGAAGGCAGGTTCAGAAAAACCTTCGAGTGACTGCATAAGACCTGCAGCAACACTTGGTGGCAACAGGCACTGAGGTTTCAGTAAGGCGCAGTAAGGCGCATACTAAACACAGGCCAGAACCCTTACTGACCCAAAAGCACAAAAAAAGTCGTCTCCAATTTGCTCAAAATCATATAAAGAAGCCACAGAGGTTTTGGGATTCTGTTCTGTGGAGCGATGAAACAAAACTAGAACTTTTTGGCCCAATGTATCAGCAGTATGTCTGGAGGAAGAATAATGAAGCATATGCTGAAAAGAACACACTGTCTACAGTTAAGCATGGTGGGGCTCGGTGATGCTCTGGGGCTGCTTTACATCCTCTGGCGCTGGAAACCTGCAGCATGTGGAGGGCAAGATGGATTCATTGAAGTATTAGGAAATCCTAGGAGAAAACGTCATGCCGTCAGTGAGGAAACTGAAGCTTGGGAGTCATTGGACCTTCCAACAGGACAATGATCCCAAGCACTACCTCAAATTCCACCAAGGCTTGGATTCAGAAGAAGTCCTGTAAGATTCAACAGTGCCATCACAGTCACCTGGCTTGAACCCCATCGAAAATGTCTGGTGGGATTTGAAGAAGGCAGTTGCAGCATGTAAACCCAAGAAGAATATTACTGAACTGGAGTCTATTGCTCAGAGGAAGGGGCTAAGATTCCTCAGAAACGCTGCCAGAATCTGTTTCTGGATATACATCTTGTTGGCAGCAGGTCATAACAGCAAAAGGGTGTTCTACTAAGTACTAAAGATGCTTTCCGTGAAGGGGTTGAATAATTTTGAGACTGCAGAAGTCATGAAAGTCTGTACATTTTGCCAATAAACCTGATTTACAATGGGTGTTTTTATTACAACTGTATGGGGTTGGGTTGCAAATGAAAGGTTATACACTTGTATCTTGTCAACTTTAACCTTGGATTCATCACATTTTCAAAAAACTTGCTTGTGTGCTCATAAAAGATGCCTTCATTAAAGGGAGAGTACAACCCCAAAATGAATAATTATTTCATTTACACACCATCATGTCGTTTAAACCCTATACAACTTTTTTCTTTGGTGGAACATAAAAGAAGATATTTTGAGAAATTAGTTAGTATTTTCTTTGTACACATACAATAGACGACAATGACAACCAAAACTGTTTGGTTACCAACATTCTTCAAAATACCTTCTTTTATGTTCCACAGAAGGAAGAAAATCATTAGCTCTGAAACGACATGAGGGTGAGTAAATGATGACAGAATTTTGATTTTTGTGCAGTCATCTATACAGCAAGACTTCATTTGATTTTTTACAGTGATGGCTGACATTTGGACATTTTCTGGAGAATATAAGAGGTGTTTTCACATGCATAATTCTCTACAACAATGCTGAGGTGCTGTGTGTGGTTTTTATAGTACTTTTTATGTATTTTCTAGGTGGTTTCTAAGTGATCAACAGAGGCCACACCCAAGTCTCTATGATATTCTGTTCTCTATATGACTTATGTCCCCCCTTCTCTTGTCCTGAACATCTCTGATTCAGCGTCTGCTCTAAAAATTGACAAATTAGTCACATAATTAGATTGTATTTTACTTAAAAGGGCACTAATGAATAATAAGCTCTTATGTAACTTCATCACATTGGTTAGTTTCCTGTTGCACTGGACTGCTGCATCAGATGTTAGGGAATTTTTGCCTGTTCATTTTTCCATGAACTGCCGTATCCTTTCTGTAGCTCAAAAAGCAGAGCATGGCACTACTGTAGAAACACCAATGCCATCGGTTTGATTATAAGGGAATGAATGAACTGAAAAAAAATTCACCTTGAATGCAATGTAAGTCAATTTAAGCCACGTTTCCACAGCAGGAACGTTCTCCAGGATCTAGGAACTTTGGGGTGGTACTCTGTGTGTTTCAACCACAGGGAACAGGGTCTAAATGAAGTTCCTGGTAAAAATGTTCCCCTCAGAAAGTCCCTGCTCGCAAGGTAGTACTTTTCAAAGTTCAGGAACTTTCAGGGGTGGGACTTGAGTGCTGAACATGCTGATTGGTTGAGTTCATGCAGCATTTTGATTGGTTGACTCCACGCAGCATTTTATTTCAACCACCATTTTTAAAAGTCTGTTGCAGCGCATGCATTAAGATTTGTTTGCTATTTGAATCAACAGTGGAGTCTAAAAAATATGCCGATGGACTGACGACGAGGTTCAGGCTTTATTAAGTTTATATGCGAAGGAAGAAATCCAGCGGGAACTGGAAAGTCGTGCTCAGTCTTACGTCACCAGACTAATTTGCCTAATCTTCACGGTACTTTAGACAGAGATGGAAATGCAGACAGCAAAAAGTCTGTGGGAAAAAAAGTTCTCGGGACAAATTGTTCCGGGTAATTTTTGGTGAAACGTGGCTTTTGGTAAAAGTTTTTGCCAGTTGCATACATGTAAATAAAGCATATACAGTAAATGCATGTTTATATGCAGGATTGCACATATAAACATGCAAAAGCAAAGTACACATGCTGTCTTCAGCAAACATGCTATTTGTTTGACTATGACAATGATGTATATTCTTTTAAATGGTGTGGTGACAAACACAAATACTCGCAAAAAATATTATCTTTCTTGCTTCATTTCCATTTTCAGTTGCATACAATGGCACAGCGTGAGATTTCCAAAACTATTAGATAAAGATGTTTTAACGTGCAATTATCAGCATAATGCAGTAATGCAACACAATGGCCATTTAGTCCCGCCATGTGAAAGCATTTCACTCCTTTTCATTCCACTCTTGGGAAATGTCATATTCATAATGACTCCGCGCTTGAGTGCTTTCATGAGGCTGTTTCTTAGTCTTTTGTCGGAGGTCTTGAGGGTGAGTTGACGACTGATTTCCGCTCTTTAACAGACGTCTTGATGAAGCTAAATTGAGCAGTGGATGGAAATGTGGAGTGATTGACATTGTAAAGTGAATGAGTCACTTTAATGCTTTGCTGACCAGATGCATAAAAAATAGGGTAGCACTTTATGTTACAGTCATGTTCTGCATGTACATACTATGTACTTATTACAATAACTGGGTTATAACTAGGTATTAACCCTGGAACTAAACCTAGTTACCTTATATTACCCTTACTTTCCTGGGTAAGTACACTGCAAGTACACTATAAGTACACGTGTTTGAAAATTAAGTGTAACCAACAATACTATTATGGGAGACTGAAATGAAAATAAATTTTTCTTAAAAAAAACTTCCAATTATGGTGTATTACATTGTTGTTATGTTATGACATTGTAATAAGTGTGATCATTCTAAATAACTGTTAGATAATGTTTTAATTTCAGATTGTGCTCAATTTAAGACATGGGTATTGTGCAAAATCAGAAACACGTCAAGATTAAACCCCTAGGACCTGTTCCTGTGGCATTTGTCTTGAACATGACAGAACTATTATTCCATCACATTAGGCACAGAAAATGAAACACGTGCTCATTATACAAGCATGGCTGAACAGGTTAACACTATACTGAGTGTCTTTGCTTTCTTTTGGTCTGACAGTGTGGATGGTAAATCTTCTTTCAGTAGCCATGTTTCCACTGTCGGGCCAAAAGCGAACATGCTAGTGCATGCCAGGACCAGTCGCGTTTCCACTGTCACTTCCGGGGCTTGATCGGGCCTCATCGGGGCTTCCGCTGGGCCAATAGCCAGGGTTTTTTGGCCCGCTGAATATCTTGGTCTAAAGCTTCAGTTCACCTGAGTCAGGAGACGGTCAACACCGCTGCTCATTTCCGATGTTATTGGCTACAGTGAACAGTGAAACGCTTAATTCTCAGAGTGAATTTCTACTTGGTTAGGGTTAGGGTTCACAAGATTTGCATAACATGGGTTAGTATATAAACATGATGGCAAAATGGGGGTGGGCTGGAGGGGTGTATTTGGAAAACCTGTTTGAAAGACATTAAATATTAAATATTGGAGGTAAATATTACATTACATTAAAAAGTTGATGAAAGCTCAAGGTAAATAAAAGAGAGGACGACAAGTCTCTCTCTTCCCTGTTGTTCTGGCTCTCTCTGAAAGCAAAATCAGATTTTAAAGAGCAAGTTTCTTTGGTAATCCTCACTGGAGCACTCTCTTAATACCAGGAGGAAGTGTTTTATTCAATTAGATTTATGGGCTATAAAGTCATTGGATGACTCTAGAGAGTATTAAGAGCAACAAACAGCACCAGTTTAAGTTGTCCAGAGTGTCTGATAGCAGGACAAGTGTTTGCCAGAGCTGAGCAGATTTCAGTCTCTGTTCTTACAGCTTTCTTGGCTAATGATCCATCAGAATGATGTGAGACTGTGAATTAAAGGTGAAGTGTGTTATTTCTTCTCCACTAGCGTCAGAAATTACAAACAAATATAAATAAACAAACTGACTAAAATAGCAATTGACTGGAAATTACTAAAATAATTCCCATTGGTAAGACAAACAGGCACTGATGGCATTGTTTAGGCAAGTGTTGATGTGTGCAATGTTCTGATAGCATCACAGCATTTACACTTTAGGGGAACTTAACCTATGTCTCATTTACGGTTCACTCTGTATTTTACCATGGGATCGGAGAAAGTAATTTACATTTACATTTAATCATTTAGCAGAAACTTTTATCCAAAGCGGCTTACAAATGAAGAAAACAATAGAAGCAATCAAACCAACAAAAATTGCGATAATTTGCAAGTGCCGTGACCAGTCCCAGTTAGTCTAGCAAAGTACATTGATGTATAGAATAGTAAGTGTTAGTACGAATGGGTCAAATGTTGGTGAAAATGATGCGCATTTTCATGATAATGTCAAAGGTTGAGTTCAGGTTGAGTTAGGCAGGTCATTCCACCAGCAGGGAAAAGTCAAAGTAGCACGTGTTTACACCGGACGCAAGCACAACAAAAGACAATAGAACCCATTAAAATCAGTGATGTTGTCTACACTGGATGCGACACGACACGACAAATACCCGACAGTAAACTGATGCCTCGTTCTATTTATGACGTACTCCAGGCACTCGCAATACTTCTCATAGGAGGGACAAATGGATTTGCAATGGTTGCTTTGTGAATTTAACATGACATTACATTATAAAAATGGTACACATGTTAAGGATATAGCGAGTCAAATTAAAGTCTAGTAGTGATAAACACACACTTGAACTTGACTTACAGAATTTAAGCATAAGAATATAAGCATTAGATCAAGGTTGATTGTTTAACACATTATGTACATGGCTAATAAAGATTTATTTCCAGGAACTATCTATGAAATTGGAAATGTAATAGTGAACAGCGTGAATTGTAAAAATCTCTCATTTGTAAGAGTTCTAGAAAATTGAGACGCTTACAAGGATGTAATATTTCTAGTTCGTTTACTTCAGAAAAACAAGGAACAATGTCTGGAGTACTTGACATGGCTAAATTAATAACAAAGATATCAGTGCACTTAGTATGTACTTGAAGTATACCAGGATGGGATGCATATCGTTGCAATCTTTCAAAATAATCACAAAACATAATAAAAGTTATAGCGTGTTTTTCTCATTATTTACACTTTCAAGGATGTTCAGTCAAACTAATTCTAAGCGATATAGAAGGTGCACAGGTCTTCTTAACACACTGTCTGATGAAGTACGGAACTGCATAAGCGTACCAGGCTATCTCGTCCTGAATTAATTTTTTTCGTTGTTCCTATTTTCCTAGTTTGTCACAGTACATTTTCCTCTCCCATTAGGACAACATCACCTTCCTTCAGCATATTGCTTTTATTGAATCACACAAATTTCTTTCTTTCTGCCAGCGGTTCTAAAATGTAGTTTGGAGTGTGTCGGTACGTTCATCGGCGAACAACATGCTCTTTAATCAGATTTGAGGAATTCGACTCAGAGACCATAGCCTTTGGTGGCAGAGAGGTTAGTCTTTTTCCTACTAAGAAATGCGAAGGCGTTAGAGGTTGGTGTATATATGAAAATGGTCTAGAATTAAGAACTGCTTCCACTTCTTTCAAAATAGTAGTCATCTCTCGAAGGGTTAGTAAAGCTTTTCTTTGGACTTTTTTACTGATCTAACAAGACTCTCCGAAAAGTAATAAGCCTTGAGGAAAAGAAATCCGTAAGCTCAGAGGTTTTAAAGGATCTCCACTGATCTTTCAAATTCTTGGTCTACCGTTTTGAATATTTTTGCATTTTGCACGAGTATTATTATTATTTATTTATTTTTGACCAATACTTTGTGTTTTTCTTACGAACAAGGTTACCAACATTAGCACTGACAATTTTTCACTGAATTAATTTAGTGTGGATGACATAACTGATAACAAATATAAAACAGATATACACAAGAGAAACAGATACACATGCATAAGGAATAATAATGTAATTAAAAAAAATTAGAACTATATATATATACATAATGTCAGAGATAGATGATTTACAGTTAGAATGTGTCTATTGAAATAAAGATAATTAAGGCATAAAAATAAAAGGAAAACAGATAAAAAAAAAGGGAGAACCTGCAGTCCCATTTGCCTTGATCTACATCTTGGGATACTCTCCTATCCTATAGCTTTAGATCACTTAAGTTTTAAGAATAGAAATCAAGCTGTCATGAGTTCGGTTCCAGTGCATAATAGTTTTAATCTTTGCTCTATTAATTAAGGCAGTGGAACGCTCCAAACGAACAATATCTATAAAATAGGACTGTAAATACATGAACCATAAGAATCCAGGCAGATTATAACAAGACTGCAGATCCCAGAATGTCCTTAACCCTGTCTCATCATAAATATTCTCTAACGTGTTAATGCCTCTATTTGACCACAGCGAACAAGTGTATGGTTTAATGTGTCGTAATAGGTAGTAATTGTTCCAAATAGGAGACTGCATGCAACATTTTTATGAATGATTAACATATTTTTCCACCAGACGCCATGTAGATATTGAATTAGCTATAATTGGGCCAAATTCTTTAGAGGCTTTTTAAAGTTTGGTTCCTGAAAATAGCACATCCTGCAATCTACAGTATGAGGAGCAACCAATGATTCTTCAATTAATTTCCACTGTGGAACCAGGGAAGGTTGTACACTAACCAAGAGTTTAAAGAGTACAACTTAAAGTCCGGTAATGATAGGCACCCAAGATTTTTTTCTTATTCCAAATTAATTTAGAAGTCATCCTCTGGAGGTCTGTGAAATAATCTTTAGGGGGAGAGACATGGGCAACATGGAGAATAAAAAATGTAAACGCCAAAGTACATTCATCTTTACTAACGCAATCCTCCCTTGTAATGTCAATTTCAAAGATGACCACCTTTGTAAATCTGCCTGTATTTTACTCTTAAGTGTGACATAATTCTCAAAGCTGACATTTGAAAAACAGGGAGGAATACATAGACCAATGTAAGTAAATTTTGAAGTGTGCCACTCACAGGGTATAAGCTGTCAGGGAGGGGAGTCTTCTTCGCTGCATCATTTAAAGGAACTAATAGGGACTTCTCCCAATTTATTTTATATCCTGAAAAGGAACTAAAACTAGAAAAAGGGTTCATGATCTGAGGAAGAGAATTAGTAATATCAGAAAAATAAAGAATTATGTCATCAGCATATAGAGTAAAATTGTCTGACTTGTATCTTTGATAATTATTGGGGCAATCATGGGGTTTTGTCTTATGGCCAGTGCTAAAGGTTCTACGGATAGAGCAAATAAGATTGGTGATAGTGGACAGCCTTGACGAGACCCTCTATTAAGAGGAAAAGAGTTGGAGATAACCTTCCCTGATTGAACCACTGCCTGAGAGCAGCTGTATAGAGTTTTAATAATCTGTATCCAATTACAATCGAAGCCAAATACATTGAGAACTGCCCATACATACCTCCATTCAAGCCTGTCAAAGGCTTTTTCAGCATCTAAGCTGAAAAGTCCTGCTGCATTATTAGATGTTTCAAGCATATTAAGAATGTGAAAAAGTGGTCTGACATTTTCAGAAGCCTGTCTGCATTTGATAAAACCAGTCTGGTCCTCACTTATCAGTTTACCAATCAGTGGTTCAATTCGATTTACAAGTACTTTTGCAAAAAGTTTTAATTCTAAAGAGATATCAAAGAAAAGGCCTGTAGCTTTTGAGGGAAAACGGAGGCTTGTCTTTTTTTAAAGTAAGTCAACTCCTCTAATGTGATAGGAGCGCCAGCTTCCTCCGGAGATAAAGAGGGAAGGTTTAGGACGGCTAAAAATTCCCTCATTGTGCTTTCATTTGGATCCGCTTCTGAGGTGTATAATGTGGAATAAAATTCTTTAAATGTGCAATTTATTTCTTGCTGGTTGTGAGTGATCAGCCCCTGGGGTGTTTGAATACTACTAATATACGACAAAGACTCCCCTTCCTTCATTTTTAAAGCAAGAAGTCTGCTTGACCGCTCATTATAATAATAGTAGTTGACTCTAGTTCTATGAATTATAAATTCTGCAGTATGTTGCGTAGCTGAGTTATATGATTTTTTCAGTGCTGTCAGCTGTTTCTCTCTCGACTCACAATATGCAGATGTTTGCCTATTTTCTATTAAAGAGATCCGAGTTTGTAAATCAGATAATGTTTTTTTTCCCGAATGGAGACGCGATGAAAATGAAATCGCATTGGCCCGTAGAAAACATTTAGTCATTTTCCACAGGGATTGTGGATTAGAAGCAGAATCCTTATTACGAAGCATAAAGATTAAGCTGTAAAATGGTCAGATCGCACCATGGTCAGATATAAGAATAGGCAATATCTGTGTGGAGTGGACACAATGCAACCAACAATTAAGTTGAGGTGAAACAAAAAATATAATCAATTCAAAAATATGTTTTGTGGCGGGTTGAATAAAATGATTAATCCTTAATGGCTAAGTTTTTTGAGCACCACGCATCAATTACATCAAGCTCTTCCATGAATATATTTAATTCACCAGGAGGGTGCACATTCTTGTCAAAACCTGAAGATTTATCAAGAGCAGGATTACACACTTGATTGAAATCACCTCCAATTATTAAATAATAGTCTTTCAAATCTAATAGTGTCTTTGTCAAAAGTGATAAGAAGTTAGGATTATGATCATTTGGAGCATAAATGCATGTTATACAAAATGTATTGTTATTAATGACAACACATACATAAGCCATTCGACCCACATTATCAGATCTGCACAATATATTCAACATGGGCTTTGAACTTCCTACTATATAAAATGAGTACTCCTTTTGTTTTATTGTTAGCAGATATGCAACAGATCTGTAGTGTCTGTTTTAAAAGTCTTCGCGATGAACACTCCGACCCCGGGAAACATTGTTCCCACCACTGACATTGGGCAAAGGACCATCTAACGTTATATTGGGCAAAGGATTCACCGTTTTGTGCTTGGTGTAGGGCTATACTTTCACTTTCAGAATCACCGTCATTTTCTGAAGGCAGATAACGTTATTCCCCTTCAGAATCAGGGTCCGCGAATAGAAGACCCAACACTTCATTGCGGGTAAGCTTTATTGATGCCATTAGATAATAATAATAATAATAATCTAATGCAAATACTCGCTGACGTTGACAATATTGCTCTGATAAAATGGCTCACTCGCACACTAGCTCCGCTTTTGTTCGCACTGATTCAATGCGCTCTAGCTCGAATATTTTGTATAGAAGCATGACTTTTTTTTGAGTCGGGGATGAAGTATGACATGTCTGCCAACTAGTGGAGGGGAGGTCGAACGAAATTTGACACCCTATTTGACAAAATCGGCCGTTTTATTCAGTGCCGCATCTTGTCGAGTAAACTCGACTGTGGCGCCTAGAGGGTTAAGTGTGTTTCTTGTATTAATGCTATGGTTACCTTATTCTGCTTAAGATAATGTAAACATTTAGCCCGTTTTACTTTCGAGTTCAGACTTCGGACATTCCATGATATCAATACTAAATCCTGCACCACTCTACCGGGTTCTTGTAGTGGAGAAATAAACGGATACATTTGCGCTTTATACGTGACACTGCATGTAATGAGACCAAGAAACCTTTCAAATTCAAGAAACAAAAGATCAACTCTGACAAACACATAAACTCCCAACCAGGAAAACTTTGAACATTAAAACAAAAACTGTTAACCGTTAACACAAATAACTTGCCTATCTCTGTCTTTGGTTAAACTCAAAAAAAAAAAAAAACCCTCGCTACATCAGACTGGTTATGTTAATGAACAATCCACAAATGTTTCAAGTGTTGATTCTCGATGTTTCACCAAAGTTTATGACAGATTTTTACAGTGCATGACCACTCTCCGTATTAGCAAGTGCGTCAAAGTTGTTACTGCATTCCGGGTCTTCACTATCAGCATTCCGCTTACCGGCAAGAAAGATTTCGGCGTCCGACGGCGAGTGAAACTCGTGAACCTCTCCACCATCCTCTCCAACCTTTAGACGGCAGGATAAACCAAGAAAGGATGATAGCCTTTTGCGTAGAGCTGTTTTTGATCGCGTCAAAGGCCTTCCGTCGGGAAGTCGTCTCGGGGCTGTAATCCGCGAAAAAGTACAGATTCGACATGGCATGGGATCAACAAGCAAAGCATGTACAAGCATGTACCTCAACAAGCAAAAGATCAGCGTGTGCGGACGTCCACCGGAGCGGGATCCATAAATCCGATTGTGCCCTCTGAATTTCAACTTTGCGACCTGTTAGTGCAGGAAACCATTTGCTGAGGTTTTCTTGGAGAAACCTAATTGGGTCAGAACCTTCAGCACCTTCCGGTAGATTTACGTCTAGTTAAGACGTCTGGCTCTGTCCTCTTGGCTTATAATTCTATAAGTATTATAACCACAATCAACAACCTGATCAACTCTATGCGAAGCAGATGTGTTGCACTGCGTGAGGCAAATGGTGGTCACACCAGATACTGACTGGTGTTTTTTTAAAGAGACTGTCCACATGCGAATCTGGACGAAGCAGATTATGTCCTATTCTAGCTCCAATTAGAGCTCCCATTAACTCTAAAAGTGGGAAAGTAAGCTTCTTCAAAGGAGCAACTCTTGCCTTTGATGCTACAAAACTGGTTAAGGTTTCTCCATTTTCATTTTCTCTCAATTTTGTACCACTTTTTTGTGCACTTCCTGCCCATCTTGCTCTCATTTCTGGTAATTTGTCACCCATCCGCACAATTTCTTTCCGCAAAATATGATTGAGGCCCTATGTGCAAGATAAGTGATATAAATGATACTGACGACTGTTTTTTGCTTGTCAGATTGGATTAACAGTTTAGTATGGATGGCAATATAACTGCACAAATCCCTGAAGCAGAGAATCTTCCAGAATCAAACATCTTCAAAATGAAAATTAAACCACTTTCTGAAAAATATATCAGTAGGCTCTGGCTTTGCTTACTGATGATGTCAGATACTTTCGCAAGTAATAAGTAACACTCTCAAAACAAGACTTGACTCTGGTTTTAATACTGCACCACTAAAATGTAATTTTGGTGTCATATGCAACAATACTTTACCCAAAGCTATTTTAACAATGTAGGGATAAAATGAACAAAAAATTCTGTAATTTACTCATCAGCATGTAGTTCCAAAATTGTATGATTTTCTGCCTTCCATTGAGCATGAAAGAAAATCTCTTCCCACAATGACTCAGATTCTCTTTTTGATTTAAAAGGGGACACTGATTTTTACTGTTAGACTCCAAGTATGTAAAAAAGTGGTCCATTCGGTTGGTGTATAGTTTCGTGTGAGGAACAGACTGAAAATTTAAGCTGCTGTTTACGAACAACCTCTATGGCATAAATTCAAAATGTTCTGCCTCATATGTTTGCAACATATTTCTCATTGTGTTTCCTTTCCCCTCCAAAAAACTCAACAGTTGCTTGAAATCAAACACAAAGTCATCACTCTCTGGTCTCCATACTAAACCCAATACTATTAGTATATTTCCACTGCTATCCGATACTAGGTTTTGCTCCATTGCACTTCCTGCCCATCTTGCTCTCAGTTCTGGTAAATTTGTCACCCATTCGCACAATTTCATTCCTGCATCAAATACGATGTCTCTGCCAGCTGTTGAGATAGTGTATGCCTCATCCACCTCACGAGAACTCACTATGAAATCATCCACATAGAGCGATTAGCACATCTCTGCTTTGGGCTGTTGTGACTCCTTCTGTTGAATGTGATGCCTAATAGTTGCAGCTAACAGGAATGGACTTGGGGAAACTCCGAAAACCACTCTACAAGTTCGCATAATGCGCAGTTCATTTTTCTTATCATCAGTTGGACAAAAGACTGCCATACGTGTCACATGGAACACCAGAGATGTTTCATACTTAATACGATTCGAAAGAAACAAAAAAATGTACTTAAAAAAATTGTTTTAGTCAATGACATCCACGTTTGTTTCTTCGCGGGAGGCGAAGCAACTTGTTGTAGTCGGTAACTTGCAGGGGTGTGGTTTGTAGTATGGGGGCGCAGACAAACCCTTCTCAAAAGTTGTGTGGTTGGAACTACACCTCTCACCTATGGTTAGAAGTAGATTATTGCTACTATGGCATTAACAGACGTCGTTATTACTACTCCACCTGCGTGACGTCATTAACTATATTGTCGGACCAACATGATTCGAATGTCGGATGTGCAAAAAAGTTGCTACGGTTCTGGGAAACAGTCGTGCCTGTGGAATTTTAGGATGAAGTGGTTATTAATTTAAAAGTTTTAGAAAGTTATTAAACTGGTCAAACTTTGAACCATCTTGTTAGGGGCACTGTGATGTCCATGGTGAAAAAAGATGAAAACATGGTAGAAATACAGTAGGACACTATAAGGTTCTGGCTGCCTGACTAAATTGAGCACAGCGAATAATTGACAGACAAGTGACAGACACTGATAGAGCTGCACACATAAGGCCTTTATGGTTGAGTGGCTAGAAGAAAGACACTTTATAGAAGGACATTTCTTTGAGTTAGTTACATTTGGGGCTTGCTGAAAGCCATGTGACAAAAACCTGAAAGCCTTTTGGAAGGTTTAATGATGCTAAAAGTGAGCTATATTGGATGGAAAGCATGAACATACACCCTGTCAACACCTTCCTCAATCTCGCCACACTTTTGACTTGCAGTAGAACATAATTTTTCAACAATAAGCTGTGATGAGAATGAGAGCTTATTGTGGCCTAAAAAGCTCCCCAATTAGAGACCGTTAGACAACATGCAAAGCAAACACAGCGTTGTTCAGGGGCTGATTTATCTGAAATGAATGGCCTTATTTTGACAAGATGTCTGATTATTTCACAACATTATTAATAAATCGGATGGCACATTTCAGTGTCAGTTGAGTTATGAATCTATCATAATGAGTAAAATTTTGAGGAAGTGCACCTCAGAATAAAAAAATGTACGATTAAAAGTGCATATGACCCCTTTAATGTATTTGATACAAGTACATACTTAAAATATATTAAAAACTAAAGTAAATCTTCTTAATGTTGTTGACATATACTAAATTAAAAAAAA
>FLSR01004866.1:17282919-17327492 GCA_900092035.1 Leuciscus waleckii | reverse complement strand
CCAATTGTGCATCGTTTAAATGCCACGGCCTACCTGAGCATTGTTTCTGATCATGTCCATCCCTTTATGACCACCATGTATCCATCCTCTGATGGCTACTTCCAGCAGTATAATGCTCCATGTCACAAAGCTCGAATCATTTCAAATTGGTTTCTTGAACATGACAATGAGTTCACTGTACTAAAATGGCCCCAGAGTCACCAGATCTCAACCCAATAGAGCATCTTTGGGATGTGGTGGAACGGGAGCTTCGTGCCCTGGATGTGCATCCCACAAATCTCCATCAACTGCAAGATGCTATCCTTCTGAAGGCGAAAGGGGGTCAAACACAGTATTAGTATGGTGTTCCTAATAATCCTTTAGGTGAGTGTATGTTGTAAACAGCACGTCTTTAATGTACAAAATGCATCATTTCAATGGGCAGAAAAGGGGAAAGACCTGAAATACATGCTTTTTGTGTAATTTAAGCAGTGGATTGATAACAGTGCTTCTGATTCATTAGTCCATTGTCCTTTTTTTTCCAGGAAATTACAGCCGTGGGCCATTTCACTATCTTTATGAGTGATGGTGGGGTAATTGACTTTCACCATTATTTCTACTCTCGGTTGGAGCGAGCTACTGCACAATCTATTCAATGTTTCTGCAACTTTATGATCTCCCACAGCATATCTAAAAGCTCTGCTCATAAACCCTCTTACACAGGCACCATTAAATATCATGTGCAAACATTCGTCGCATATGTTTGAATAATAACATGCAGAGGTTATCAATAACATAACACTACAAACACAATATGACTTTCCAATGTCCTGAATGGGACGCTAGCCCACCACTTCGTGATACATTTATCTGCCAGTTGCATCTGATAAACAGAGAGAGCTGGTCTGTGGATGCTGGATGAGAAACCAAATTAACTTACCGGTATATCATTTAGTCATATTTAAACCAGATTCAAACAAACAGAAAAACCTACAAACACACAAAGCATATGATTTCTTACTTCATTAAATCATTTCTAAAGCTAGGGTTTTTAAACGATAGACCGCGCACACCTAAGGCGGTCATTGTAAATTAAATGATCACAGATAATAGTTTTAATATACTCTGCCAGACTGAAACCTGGCTAAAATCAAATGATTATTTTGGTCTTAATAAGTCTACTCCAACAGGCTACTGTTATTAAGCATGAGCCCCGTCTGATTGGTCGTGGCAGCGTTTTTGCAACAATATAGAGAAATTCTTAATATTTCTCAGAAAACAAGACACAGGTTTTATTCATTTGAAGTGCTTGTGCTAAATATGACATTCTCAGATATAAGAGAAAAAAATCCCTACTATCTCTTGCTTTGGCTACCATGACCTCCAGGGCCCTTTGTTGATTTCCTAAAAGAGATTGCAGATATTCTCTCAGACCTATTGGTCAACGTCGATAAAGCATTGATTGTTGGAGATTTTAACATTCATGTAAATAATACAAATGATGGGTTAGGGGCTGCGTTTACAGATTTACCAAACTCCTTTGGGGTCAAGCAAAATGTCACTAGACCCACTCATCGTGCGTAATCTACAGGTAGAACAATTATCCCATCCACTATAGATAGATTCAAAAATAACCTGCCTGATCTGCCTCGCTGCTCGGTGTACCCAAGCACACAAATGAACTAGAGGAAATGACTAGCAGTATGGGGACAATTTTCTCTAGTACATTAGAAACTGTTGAACCGATCAGATTAAAAAAGCTCAGAGAGAAAAGTTAAGTACTGCACCATGGTACAACAGTATTACTCACGCTATCAAGAGAGAAACTCGTAATCCAGAGTGCAAATGGAGACAAACTCATTTTGAGGTCTTTAGAATCGCGTGGAAAGACAGAACTTCCCATTATAAAAAGGCTCTAAAAGTAGCCAGGGCCGAGCATCTCCAAAAACTCCAAGGATTTTTTTAATCACCTGAATTACATATTCAATCACAGTTTAGTAGTAATGACTTTATGAATTTCTTCACTGATAAAATCGAAAGTATCAGAAATATAATTGTAAATGTACAACCTTTGACAGCATCTTATGATTCAGATTCAATTGTCGCCCCTCAAGAACAATTGCAGTGCTTTACAACTATAGGACAGGAAGAGCTAAATAAATGTATCATTGCTTCTAAACCAACAACATGTTTATTAGATCCAATACCCACTAAACTACTGAAAGAGTTGTTACCTGTTGCAGAAGAGCCTCTTCTCAATATTATTAACTTATCTTTATCTCATGTCCCAAGACCGTTCAAGCGGGTAGTTATTAAGCCTCTCATTAATAAACCACAATTAGATCCAAATGAATTAGCAAATTACAGACCCATTTCAAATCTTCCATTTATGTCTAAAATGCTAGACAAAGTTGTGTCAGCTCAATTGTGCTCCTCCTTGCAAAAAAAATTATATTTATGAAAAATGTCAGTCTGGACTCAGGCCCCATCATAGCAAAGAAACTGTGCTCGTTAAAATGACTAATGCCTTAGTAAGCCCCGGCACCCATCATGTGCTCTTTTTATCGTGGTACCATTGAGAGCGTCCTGACATGCTGCATCACTGTGTGGTTTGGTAATTCCACTACTCACAACCAGAAAATGCTGCAGCGTATAGTGAATGCAGCCGGAAAAATCGTAGGTGCTACATTGCATCCCCTCAATGACATTTATAACTCCCAATTAACCAAAAAAGCACTCAGCATAGTGGGTGATCCCACCCACCCCTCACACAGCTTTTTTAGACTTTTGCCATCTGGGAGGAGGTTTCGGAGCCTGCAGGCCCGAACCACTAGACTGACAAAAAGTTTTATCCACCAGGCCGTCAGGAAATTGAACTCAGCAAATCCAGGTGATTGGAACAAAATACTGAGGATGACTTTTACTTTCTGAACCTGGACTTTACACCTCTGCTTCTGACCAAGGCTGCTATCTCCGTACTAGTTTTACTTGATCTTAGTGCTGCATTCGACACTATAGATCATAAAATACTCTTAGATCGACTACAGAATTTCACTGGTATTCAGGCACATGCATTAAGGTGGTTTAGATTGTATCTAGAAGTATCACCTATGAAGAGATGACGCCAACTCCTGTGAAGACTTCAGATAACACAAACTCTGAATCAGCATGCACCAATGCATTTTTTTTTCTAAATGTCATAATCATTTGTTAACAAACAAGTATTCATTACTTCAATGAGCTCATTGTTTTTGCCTTAAATTAATACATTGTTTAAATTCATATTGTTAGCTAACTGCATGGTTTGTATATGTACATTTTGAAATACATAACGTGGACAGTTACCTCTGATAACAGATCACTCTAAATTGTAATGTAGACACATGGATTTTCTGTAAAGCTGCTTTGAAACGATATGTGTTGTGAAAAGCACTAAACAAATACTTTGAATTGAATTGAACATAAAAAGTCTCCACACCCCAGTAAAAACAGCTGTTTTTTTGTGAAGTAAAAATTTAAACAAAGATAAACCATATCAGAACTTTCGCAAATAACTTTTAATTACAAAATTACAGCCTATGCAAAGCCAATGGAAACCAGTGACACATTTTAAAGAAAAAAAAGACAAAAACTTGAATATATAGCAAATAGCGGGTTGCCAACTTCCCACTTCCCAACTTAGTTGCCTAAAACACATACCACTTTTTGGATCCAACATATTATTTATTTATTTATAGAAACTTTCCCTATTAAAGAAAATTAAAAACCTGTCATAATTTATTCACTGTCATGTCGTTCCAAACCTATAAGACACAATTCATCTTTGGAACACAAATGAAGATATTTTATTGAAATCTGAGAGATTTCTGTCCCTCCATTGACAGTCCATGCAACTACCACTTGGACTCTTCAAAAAGTTAATAAACAGATTGTAAAACTAATTGTGGTTAAAAAGCTAAAAGTGGTTTAGTCCAAATTTTTTGAAGGGACTTTGTATGATAAAAATACTTAATTTAGCCTTTTAATCACATATAAACATTCTTCAACACAGTTATGGCAAACAGAAGCTCAAGCATGTTCGCATGACGTGCAAGAACCAATAATTCACACTATTACTGTTTTATTGTATTTTTTTATCAAATCTGCATCCATGGTAAGCATAACAAACTTCTTTCAAAAACATTAAAACATCTTAAAGGACAAGTTCGGTATTTTACACTTAAAGCCCTGTTTACAGATCGTATCTGATGAAATAGAACGGTTAAGATTAAAATTTGGACACATGCTCCTGTCCCGAGAATTTCAGGTTTATTTCGCTTTTGTGGACCTATTTTGCCAAAAGCGTCACACCCGTGATTCTTCCGTTGACAGCTTCAATAATAGACACTCCACCCCAGTTGATGGCAATAATGCACCTTAGCCAATTCCAACCAAACCACGGGCAAAGAAACAATTCACAGACCTCCATTCATACAGCTGTCAGTCAAAACATAAAGCAGCTGTTTCTGCTGGACTGTGCTGACCTTTCTCACAGCAAACCCCGGAGATCAGACGATGAACAGCAAAAGAATGGGTTCGTGCAGACTCACATCTCTGAGAGCCAAACACAGATCCATGACAAAGCATATACATTTTTATAGCATATAGCATGGTTTTAAAGCATATAAATATGAATTTATTATGCTAAATTGGTGAAAGAACAGATTCACCAGCTCAATGAAGCTGATGAAATATTTCAAATATTATTTGGATACTTAAGCTATACTCTTAAAATATCTAAATGTCATGGCATTGGATCAAATATAGCACTGATAATAATAAGAAATGTTTTTGAGCACCAAATCAGCATATTAAAATGATTTCTGAAGTATCATGTGACACTGAAGACTGGAGTAATGGCTTCTGAAAATTCTGCTTTGCCATCACAGGAATAAATGATTATTTCAAACTATATTAAAATAAAGAAGTTATTTTAAATTGTACTAATATTTCACACTATTAGTGTCTTTTTTTGATCAAATATCATGCATCCTTGGTAAGCATAATAGACTCAAAAACATTAAAACATCTTTTATTTTGGTAGTTTACATACTTCTAAAGTTATTTTGGTTAAATGATTATAGCTTGAAAAAATACATATATTACAGTTTTTCCTCAATTTGACACATAACTGCTTTCAAAACAATTAATACAGTGATCTGAACACTTTATAATTGTCCTAAACAGATCATAAATTATATATTTACGATTAAAATATATATATAAATATA
Organism: Leuciscus waleckii; assembly: GCA_900092035.1. Lineage (NCBI taxonomy): Eukaryota > Metazoa > Chordata > Actinopteri > Cypriniformes > Leuciscidae > Leuciscus > Leuciscus waleckii. The sequence goes on along the minus strand of FLSR01004866.1, from coordinate 17,322,243 downwards.
TGTTTTCAAGTAAGTCCAAATTGATATCTGCTTAATTAGTAATACACACAACACAGGAAATGCAATTTTTTGTTTGTTTTTAGGATTAATAGATTATCTCAATTACAACAATAAAAGGGTAAAAGAAAAACACTAAGAAGAAGAAGAAGAATGAGAAGGGTGAAAAGGAAGAGGTGTAAAAGTGAGTGGTGGTAGAGAGGGAAGAAGAGGGGTATTACAGGTTGTCTCAATCACTTTGGCTCAATTCTCAAATTATATATTTTTTCCCAATAGAATAAGTTCAGATCTCTGAACAGTTAGTTTCTTGTTCACATCAGATTTGAATTTCTTATTGATTTGGATCTGGATTACAAAAGCTCAGTGATACACAAGAGCATTCAGCTAGACAAAACATTCTTGACATTCTTTAATGTAAAAAACAGACAGCGTCAACTAAATGTAGAAAACATATATATGTATTACATTGTATATAACAAATATTTCCATGGTGAAAAAACATCTAAACATGTTGACCAGAGTGGCTCACATGATGATAAAAACACTTTTATTTTGGTGGCATTGGCCAATTTACAACTACATTTAGCAGATATGCAATAGAGTCAATCTGATGTTCAAGCAAACAGTTGTGACATTTGAATTTACAGTTTAGGGAATGTTAAGACTTTCAAAAAATGTACCAAAGCGATTGAGAAAAACTAATGAGAGAGAGAGGAACAGTGAAGATGAGAGATGAGGGGACGAATAGAGGGTTTAGGACGAAAAGATGGAGAAAGAATAGTTTACATTTACATTTAGTCATTTAGCAGACGCTTTTGTCCAAAGCGACTTACAATTTAGGACTAAATTATGATGAAGAGGCAAAAAAAACGCAAGAAGTGCTTAAAATACAAAGTTCAGGCATTGTTCAGAGTAGCATAAGCCTGATAAGGGAGGATTAAAGGAAAAGGAAAGAATTCAGTTGTCTTTTGAATGTTGCCAGGGATTCCGGATGAGGGTGGGGAGAGCATTCCACCAGCATGGAACCGTGAATGAGAATGTTCTGGAAAGTGATTTTCTGGCTGTCTGTGATGGAACCACGAGCCGTCGCTCGCTGACCGATTGAAGGCTTCTGGTAGGGATGTAGACTCATAGGAGTGAGTGAAAGTAGGAGGGAGCTGACCCTGTGATAGATCTGTAAGCAACCGTCAATGCCTTGAACTTGATGCGAGCAGCGAGTGGTAGCCAGTGCAGAGAGATGAACAGAGGAGTGACGTGGGCCCTTTTTGGCTCGTTGAAGACAAGACGAGTTGCAGCATTCTGAATCATTTGTAGAGGTTTAGTTGCACATATTGTGCTTGTTCAGTTGCATTATGTCTTTTCCACCCTTTTATCTATACCGGGTCGTCCAATCCGGCTCCTGGACTTACTCTGAGTAGGCCTACATGTATATTAATGAAGCTGGCTTCAATCTTTACAATAACAGGAAAAGAGGGAGAAATGTGATTGGCCATCGTGCCACAGTCAATGTCCCTGGACAAATCACTATGTGGGCCGTAATTTCAACCAGTGATGTTGTGGCAAACAATGTTGTTTTGGGGCCATGTAACACTGAAAGGCTCCCAAATGTTTCCCCTCAATAAAATCCTCTTTCACAGGGTGATCAGGACCAAATGGAGCAACATTTTGTAGTTTTTGGTACAGATACAATGTCCAAATCCACCATTCATCACTGGCGCAAGAGTGGTTTGAGCATGACCCACATTTCAGGATGGTGTTCTTTAATCTCCTTTCCTGAATCCAAATGAGTTCTTCTCCTCTTGGAGATGGAAAGTAAATGATCACAACCCTTACAAACAGAGTAAGTCTTCTTCAAGCAATCAAAGAGGCCGGTGGAGAAGTTGAGGATGTCAATATGGATGTCATGGATGGATCCAGCATTCACATGTTTTTGGGCAAAATCTCAATATTATACTAAACTAAACTCCTCATTAAAGAACTTCACGATAAACATGTATTTTCATTCATGTATTTGTATATCTACAGTCGAATTTGTTATCAAATCAACAGAGAACACACTTGAAGTTTTGACGTTAGTATTTATTTCTAATAAATGCATTACTAGAATAAAATGCAGTGCTTCATTATGCAGGGAATATTGAACTGTTTTGCTAACATAAGAGTGTGGTTAGTTTGCCGTGTTAATTGTTTTGAGAGCAATTACATTCATTTGTAGAAATGTGACAAATCGACTGAGAAAAACTGTAAAGGCAGCACTTCAATTGGAAGACGTTTGAAGAGAAAAAAGTTGAGATTTCACATTGAGCTTTTAATTATATTCAAACTGGGACAAAATACAGCTAATATTAATCACATTGATGACAATTTAAAGATTAGTGGTATTACGCGGATTATTCAAAGAGGATGAGCTGACTGAAAAGCCCACTGAGGTATCTAATCCTTAATCTCAGGATTAATTCAGTGCCGTGTTATGAGATTTTCACACAATCTCAAGACATGCAGCAGTGTAGCTGTGGGATCTGTAATGATTCAAACATGAAGAAAGTCAATGAATCTTAAGTGCAAACCTCAGTCACTAGAGTGTTTTCAGAAACTCATCCACTCAACTGCAGTATAAATCAACATCGGTATTCCAGATGTATTAGTTAAGAGTATGCTGAGTTCACCGCACTGAAATACTATTAAGTGTGTTTTATTGAGCGCTTTCAAGCGGGTGGATTAAACAAGATCATAGAGACAGGAGGTGTCCAGACTGATTTCCCCCTATACATCACAGTGGCCAGTTGAATCACTACTTTCAGCTAATTTTACTTTAGGGAAATCCATCAGAAACTATTTTGAATAGCTGTTTTTTAAACGGACAAAAATCAATTCAAAAAGTACAACAAAAAAAACCCACATCCAGTTCGTTTTTTCTATTTGTTTACTTTAAAACCCCCTTCTTATTCCATGTAATACATTGTAAAAAAAAAAATATATATATATATATTTATTCAACTTCCATTTGGACTTTTTTCCACAAAGTATTATGCTGTAAAATACAATTTAATTTAATTTAATATGAGTAACTTAAAATATTAAATAGGAAAAACTTGCAATGTCATTTACTGAGACCTGTTATTCAGACTTAGTAAAAAAATAAAAAAATAAATAAAGTGATATAACAATAAAGATAACTGTATTAGCCTCTACACCAGCAGACAATATAATTCTGTTTATTCGAAGCGCGTGCTGCAGTTTAAAGCAGGATGGATTCTGATTGGCTGTCAATGTTTTTATCGTTGATAAGACGGAAAAAAAAATCGTTCTGAAAGTGAGTGCAGTAGCTGTTATCGTTATAGTTGTGGTGTGGACTACTATTCTTTTTATTTAGATTTTTTTTTTTTTTGGTTTACATTACTATATAGTTATTGTCCTTAATTGTATAAAACATTTACATTAGTTAAACAAACTAAGAAAGTACAACAACTGTTTTATGTAATTTAAAATGCAAGATTATAGACCTTAGATCCACAAGTTAAAACATTATTATTTCTACGTTTTTATGTTTGCATAGACCTATTGTAGATAAAAATAAGTTAAAATAAGTTGAGACTAATCAAAGTCCCGAAGCTTGGTTTCTCAAGGTTTTGGAGTTCTCTTAACTTTTTTTTTTTTTTTTTTTTTTAAAATGAAACCTATTTTATCAGGGCTCCACAATGTACCTAGTTCATCAGTGCTACTGCATGATTTTTGTAATTGTTGCTATAACACAAAACACTGCATTCAACAATACACAGAAAAAACCCTGAAAACACTGGTTTATAAAACAAATCTTTATTAAATGAAAAGCATTTTCTTTGTCAAGTACGAAATAGAATGTACAAATACTTTACATTGTTGAAAACAATCATTGTTGAAAACATCAACACGATGAAAATGAAAGAAAATATCAGTCAAAAACAACACAGGTTCCATAACTGCACAAACCTCTGAGAAACATTTGAAACTGAGTTAGATCTGGACGTCTAGTCGTTCAAGCAGCTCAGCGGAAGAAAACCACCTAGAACCAGTATAGTATGGACTCAAAAAACTGGACTTAAACCAGTAGTCTTAACGCTTACAGGTCCAGATCTGATCAGTGTGTACAGTGATGGTTCAGGGTGGCACGAGAGCCAACCAAACACCCGGTTTAACGCTGCCACAGTGTTCACTAACAGCACCTGAAGCCAAATGAAGACGATGATATCTGTACACTGTGACATCATCGCAGAGTAAAAAGTGGCATTTCAATGTCATCTTAGGACCAGGAAAGGTCACGAGCATCAATTTGGAGGTAGTTACAGGAAGAGTTCACACAAACATTTACTCTCGCTCATGCCGTTCCAAAGTGTTATTTCCTTTATTTTGTGAAACATGAATGAAGATGCAGAATGTCCGAGCAGCTCAAGTGTAACAAAAAACATCTGTAACAACATTGGATCGTGAATTGTGATGTCAAGCTCCAAAAAAAGAACAAATGCATATGATATTTTAGTGTGAGTAACAAACCGATAATATTCCCCTCCACAAAGCTCTGAAATAGACTACAAAAGCCATATGGACTATAAAAATGGTGCGTTGATATAACTGATTCTTGTGACCAAACGCCATGATGTCAAACCTGCATCAAAAGCCTTAAATATGAAGTAAATAATGATTTTCCTGCATTTTCTTCATCTAAAGTGATCATATGCCTTCAGGAGCCTGAAATATGGATGCTAGTTTTTGGACTATGACATTATACTTTTTAAGGCATTTTGATATCTCATTTTGTGTTTCTTGAAAAAAAAAAAAAAATAACACAGGCTTGTAATGACATGAGGGTGAGTAAATGATGACAAATTATACCTATTTTTTGTGAACTATTTCTTTAATATGCAAACAATTGTAACAAGCCAATCACAAACGGTAAATGGAAATTTTCTGTTGCAAATGTATTACCGATGAACTCATTTTACAATTCCTATTCTCACACTTTCAAGCAGTTGTGAGTTTTTTGGTAATAGTGGCTGTGGGCGTGTCTAAAGGTGCTGGTATTCTGGGATTGGTGCAGCACAGTGTCAGTCACACACAGAGGCGTCAACGGCACTGGACGACGCACAAAACAAAAAGGAAACAGACAACACAGGACACATTTGGACGTCTGAGTTTGACTGCTGGTGAGGAACACAAACCCCTCCAAATGTCTTCTGAGGGGTCCATGAGCAGAGGTCTCAGCTGCAGGCCCGCTTCAGACTCTTTGGCATTCATCACCAATTAGTTGAAATATTTCTTTTCATTTACATTTATATAAAAATTTGTTTTGAATCGGGAACAAAATAAGTAAAACATCAGACACAGAAGCTCTACTTCCCACACCGCTACGAACTGTAAATTCACAATAAAACGACTTTGTGTTGAGCCCGTCCTACTAAAACTCTATCTGTACATGTCTATCTACTTAGTAAACCCCTTTGTTTTATTCACACGCACACACACACACACTTACTTGCGCTGTATAACAGCGACACGAACACACGTTTTGTCTCAGGTACCTTATGAGAACAGAGTCAAGTTTATAACCATCGGCGTCCAATCAGCTCACATGAAATCATTTAGCTCCGCCTCCAGCGCGCGGCCATCTCATCAGCCTCTGAGTTGCTGCCCTCCTCATTGGAGTCTTTACTGGAGCCGCCACAATCATCATCATCATTGTCATCTCTGGCCTCTTCCAGTTTTCTTTTCGGCCCCTAAAGATAGAAAATAGAGAGGCGTAGGTGAGTGATGCTCACTAGTCAAAGAATTTTAGAGAGAAATGCTCATTGGTTCATAGTGGTCTGGTTGCCAGGGTTATGTGTTGAGCATGGTTGAGTCTGACTGGTTGCCTCTGCGCATGAATACTGCTCCTAAGTAGATTCATCATTTAAAATGTGATGGCCTATTGACCAGGCAAAGTATTCAGGTTTAATACTAACTGTCACAAATAGCCCATCAATCATTGCTCTGCCTGGAAGAATATACACTACGTTCAAAATCTGAGGTCAGCAAGATTTTTGTAAAGAAATTAATGGTACGTTTACACGTTTTACGGAGTTTTGAGTTTTCCTGTGTACAGGCGACACCATTGTCAAAACGACTAAAAACGCTGTATTCTGCTGCCACGCCAGTAGATGGCGATGAAACACTATAGATTGAACACGTGATACGCATGTGCATGACGTCATCGTTTTCAGAGATTAGTGTTTTTGTTGTTTACATGAAAACGGGTTTCAAAGTGCACGTTTTTGAAAACGGTCTCCCAGTTTGCGTTTTCAGGCACCCAAAACGGCGTTGTCGTGTAAATGAACGGCCAAAACGCACAAAAAGTTTTACGTTTTTAGTTGAAAACGGTGTCAAGTAAACAGCGCCTCAAACTTTTATTCCGCAGGGACACATTAAACTGATGAAAACTGACAGTAGACGTATAATGTTACAAAAGATTTCTGAAATGATGTGCTTTTGAACTACAGGTTTGAACTACATTTGTGGGTGAACTAACGCACCCTGCACTAACGTGTTAGAAACATCAGCTTCACATGCATGAAAGCAATTCGTATTGACACTGACATACACACACACACACAACTACTTTGTAAGCCAGTTTTGAAGAAGATATATAATGCTCTGCCAGAGCTAATTAACCGATGGGTGTCATTATATCTGCTGATAGTACTGACAGCTGTTTTGATCATGGACAGTATATGTCTCTCATTTAGTGTAATGATGATCCACTACCACCTGCTGATAAAGAACCAGTCTGACTACATGAATAAAAGATAAAAGCAAAGGAAGGACAGAAAATGGAAACCATCAGAAAAGAAAGTCAACCTGACAATGGAACAGTCCATGCGTTTAATATTATGGACCGAATATGGGGGAAAAGAAGCTCAGCATTGCGTTCACATCACCTAGCATAATTATAAGAAATAAAAGCATAATGTCTCACAAAAGCAAATGTCTCACAAAAGCATTTGTCTCACAAAGTTTTTAAAGCCTTTTGAGCATTGCAGTGTTATCATGCACGTACACTGTGCATGTACACAAACGACAGACTTTAGTTTAACTGAGATTCATAGCACCACACACATTTGAGTCTTTCATCTTCGATCAAACCACAGACCAAAGCACAATGCTGTTATTCAGGCTGCCATTATTCCACAGTCCTTTTCTTTATGTGATATTTAATGTGGGTAAATGTGAAATCGGCTATAACTCCAAGAATAAAGAAGAATATGAAGGTAATAAAAAAACTGGTGAAAACTGCACATGGGAGCTCATTAAGGTTATCATCATTAAACAAAACAATTATGAAAGCGAAAACTAGCCAACAAAAACATTCATTAAATGAAAACTAAAAATGGGTTTTCAAAACTACAAAAAGGACTTGTTTGTCATATTTTCAAATCAATGCTTGATTCCTCTCTCAAGTTGCACTTGATTTTTAACCACAAGGTTTTTAAATATAATACAATGAAATGAAAATAAAAAATAACAATAAATAAAAATTATGCCCCAGTAAATCTACACTGAAAACAAAATAAAACGAAAATAAAAAATATAGTGAAATTATAATATCCATGGTTTCCATACGGAAAATACGAATACATTATAAATCACAGAATTAATCAAGTTTGAAATGTCCTCTTGTCTAGCACAAAACAAAAAGTACTGAAGCCAGTGAATAATTTCACCTCACGCACATACACAAACATAGTTTAATACACATGCATTATGTTTTACTTATAACTGACAGTGTAATTATTCTGGGAAATGCACAAGGTCAGTCTCTGGCAAAGCTCGAGATTTTTACATTCTTTTGACGTGCTCATTGTAGCAGGTTTGAAAACATGACTTTTCTGGTGGACTGATAAACCTATACAGTCCTGACTCCTGGAACTTGTATAAGAACTTGTATAAGCATTTGGCAGAAATTGTTTATCCAAAGCACCTTACACTGCATTAAAGTTATGCATTTTATCAGTCCAGGCATTCACTGGGAATCAAACCCATGACATCGGCATTGCAAGCGCCACACATTTTTTTATTTTTGTGCAATAATGTGCTCTCGTCCCCATAAGTGTGTGAGCACTCTGTGAAGAGCTTCAAAGGTATCTATTTACAAAGTGTTTTTGCAGTGTTGAGCATTGTAGCCAATCACAGACATGTTTGTTGAGCATGTAAACGCAATGGCCAATCAGAAACATTTAAGTTAGTCAGAATCTGCTCAATAAACTAGTTTGTTCAGTGTAGTAAAATTATATTTTGGTTTAAAAAAAACTTTTTGTTATAACCAAAAAAGTATAAACACAATGCAAATAAGAGATCCATTATGCATAGACAGATTTTTTAATTATAACGGGAGTTTTCACTCACTCAGTAAGCTTGCAATGTGGCTGAACTTCAGTGATATCAGCATTCATTGTAAAAGGAGCGCTCTTTGCTTGGTTTCTATATATACAAATTTGCTTGTTTTCTGTATATATCCCAAATATACAACTGGGAATGACAACTGTATTAAGATTTAGAACTGAAACAGAAATTACGATGTTTGACAATGTGATAACCATAGCAAAGGACAGGTCCAAAAAAAAAAAAAAAAAAAAAAAAATTCTGATGTGCCAGAACAGATCTGTTAAGGCTGGCAGTGTACAAAATAAATATCCAGACACTTTTTCTTTTACCTGTAATGCGTTTCTTTTTTAATTTTATTGCTAACTTTTCATTTGATCTTTTTAATGCAATGTTTACTTACTGTAATTGAACAATATTGAAGGCTACATGCTAATGTTTTAATGTATTATTTATTTATTATTTAACAGCAATAACAATTAACTAATTTCATGCATTTTTTTATTATTTTTTTTATAGTTAAATTTTTTTAATTTTTTTTATAAAATAGCTACAATCGTTTTTCTATGGTTTGGTACCGAGAACCACAAAGTTTTACTGGTATTGGTAGTGACTACTGAAAATGTTGAATTGTGACAACACTACTTCAGACTACAGAGAATTGCTGTATTCTTGATTTGACTGGAGAGTTTTCTGACAACGCCTCAACTCTCACCCACCAACTGACTGTGACCCTGCTGACTCAACAACACCCCACACAGCATGTCAGAAAATAATATGCATGTTTTTGATGCCTCAAGACCACTTTTCCCATTGGGAATACTGCTGTCAGGCTGGAAAACCAGCAGGACAGATGGAGGGTTTCTTTTTAAACTGAAAATAGACGCTAATGGCGCAACGGCATAAAAAAAATAAAGGAAGGAATATCCCTATTTTCAAACAAGCTGTCTCACTCCCTCGGTCTTTCACTGTCTACAAGAAACAGATTACATAAGCACAAAGGCTCTGAGAATGAGAGAATGGGCTTGTGGGAGGAGGATGTGACTGCAGAGCTGTTGAAACTCGGCCGGCTCAGAGTTTGTTCCCTCTGAATGCACCTAAAAGATTTAAACAGGACAGAGCTCTCACAGCCAAGAGAGAAAGAAACAACTAGAGAAAAACAGTGCAGTGACGAGGAGAGAAAGACAAATAAGGAAGGACAATGAAAAATGTATAAATAAAGAAAAAATGAATTCTCTTTCATCTGTAGAACTCAAAATAAGATTTGTGGAAAACTGAAGAAAGGTGAGTAAACGATGACAAGCAGGGTTTTTTTTGTTGTTGTCTGAACTATCTTTTAAAGCCACAAAAGAGGCATTCAATAAACCGTGGAGGTTTAATGATGTGTGTTCGATTAAACCCACATGGCTTCATTCGTTCTCATACAGCCACGTGTTAAGCCCAGGATGGGGTGTATTGATTGAAGATGGAGGGAGGGTAATTGATGGTCATACATGCATGTGTAACAGACAGCGCTGGTCAATAAGTGTCACATTTTGTCCTGATGCATCCTATAATTGTGAAGATGAGTTCAGAACGGGCGAAGATCAGCCTAATGTGTGAATGAGGCATGAATGTTCCCAATCACCATTCGGAAGATCATTTCAATCACCATGGATTTTATTTAAGACAGACACACTGTGAGTACTGTGGCCCATCAATTACTTGGAAAAAGCTTCTGTTGGGATTGTAGCTTGAACCAAAAAATAGATCAAAGAGAGCTTTTGTGTCAACTAAGCACACAGTGCAAAAAAAAATAAAAAGAGTTTAAATGTGCCCAGGCATCATCACTGCATCACGGTTTTTCCTCTGTGAGCACCCACCAAAATCAATGTTTGTAGCTTGTGCGTTAGTTTTGGGGTCATCTACACTATCGTTTAAAAGCTCAGGGTCAGTAAGATCTCTAATGCTCACTAAAGCTGCATTTATTTGATCACAAACACAGTACAAACAGTAATAATTAGGGATGTCCCGATCAGGTTTTTTTGCCCTCGAGTCCGAGTCATTTGATTTTGAGTATCTACCGATACCGAGTCCCGATCCGATACTTCTATAATACATAAAAAAAGAATAAAGAAGAGCGAAAAAACAGATCCAGGATGTTCCTTATTTTTTATTTAATTCACCTTATTTTAACATTCAACAACTCTTACAAACCGAGCACTTCTGTGGGTTAGCTTGAACAATCATTTATGTAATAAATAACAAATTCTTCACCTTTGCAGGGCTTGAATTTTCGGTGCGTGAATGCGGGGATTGCGCATAATTTAAACCATTCCCAACGTTAGCTTTTATAGTGCGAAAAATTCCCGCACAGTATATTTGCTTCATCTCAGAGCAAATTATTTTAAAAAATAATTTACAGATGCGAGAAAAAATATGTCAAACTGTCTTTTATTTTCGAATTTAATTCAAATGTAATTCTCAATCAGCGCTGGACCGGCTTTCTGTCTTCCGCTGAGCCCTGGCTGTAGACAGGTCATTTGTTTCACGCTATCAATGCAGTGGTCTGCGTTGCGCTGATCTTATTCACATTATCGAGTGTAGGTGCAGCTTTCTATCATTTTGAGTCATAATGAGCTGTTTGTGAAGAAATTATCCACTTCCAAATTATGCCATTTTAATCAAGAAACTGAAACATTAAAAAACATGTTGCTCTTTATGGTGTGCGAGTGATAGAGCGCGGCAGCAACAAACTAACTGATCAGCTTACAGCTTAACAACATTGAATGCTCGGCCGAACAGCTGATCATAGCTTATTATTTTTCATCTCCATAAATATATCTAGTAGTAAAGCTAATGCAAGGGCTAAAAAAATAATGAGAATATATATACATATATATCCGAGTCCTGATCGGGAGGTAACGTCCGATTCCGATCGAGTCTGAAACCACGTGATCGGGCCCGATTTCCGATCACGTGATCGGATCTGGACATCCCTAGTAATAATGTCACATGTAGGCGCACGGCAAGCATGCTCATTTTTCCAGGCGCAGCGAGATGAAAAAACTTTTCAGAATGCCGCAAGTGTACCGCAGGTCATGTAACAAGAACCAACCAATCAGCTTCGCCCTTTCCGTAATAACATTGAAAGCTCAGTCAACATGATGTGGAGAGAGCAGTTCATGGTTGCATAGCAACGGCAGAAGCCACGGCAGCGCAAGCGCCTTGGAAAAAAGGAGACAGTGGCACAGTGTCCCCAGTGCACCCCTTAGTCAGCATAAAAAAGTTCTTTCAAAAACACAACAAAAATCTTCACAGCCCCAAACTTTTGAACGCTAGTGTATATAATTCTAAGCCTTAACCGCTGAAAATCAACTCAGACAAAAACAGCTTTGCCTAAACAGCTTAGAGAGAAGAGACCCTGAAAAAACATGCCGTCACACTTGACATGCTGCCAGCACTTATTAATTTAAGAAATTTTAAATAACAAAACTTTCAAGTCATTATAAGCCAATTAAACTCCAGCCCTGAAAAAAAAAACACACACATAATTAACCCAAATGCCTATAAAAGTCAAGTTTCTTGACACTGCTTTCATTAGAGTTTAATGTAGGACAAATGATTGTTCCAACATTACCCCAGTGAGACCTGTAACAAGCAAAGCGAAGATTAAACCAAACAACAGATGAGCCGCATTCCATAACTTCTAATAAACATGTATTGGTGAGTACTTTTCAAATACAATTTGCTGGCAGATGACAAAACAGTTCATAAATCCTATAGATTAGTCATCTTATATTGCCAGACAGAAATGTAAGTCATTGTTCTCTGTAAATTCGGAACAACATGAGGGTGAATAAATGATGATAGAATAACTTTTTTTTATTATTGGGTGAACTATCGCTTTAACGCAGTGTGAAATTTTGGCACCGTTTTGTTCATATCGTGCTTCTAAAGAAACATGTTTGCAAGAAATGTAGCTCCTGCTCAGAAGTGCAGTACACAGGGAAACAATAGAGAAAGAGAGAGGCAGATATGAGAGGGAGGAAGTCCATGCACCTTCTCATCTATCATTTCAACAGCCGTTCACAGTGTTTAATCTATCAAAGGTCTGTTCTTGGAGGACATAAAAAGAAGCTGGCCCTATTCAAAGATCATCCATTTACCCAGAAGCCCCCGGACATAGCGGCACTGATACATCAATTACAGCATGCATTAGAAATGCTACTACACTCATCTACAGCAAGGGGAAAAGTCACCATTTAACGACAATTACAAAGTAACCAAGGAGTGATTGCTGCGGAATTTCTCATTTATCTTTATTTAACCACTGGAATAAAATATGAAAATATATATCCACAAGGAACCTTAGATTTGGAGAGCGTTGCTCACTAACACCTTCATTAAGCAGTCAACAGCAAATTATTTCTGCCTCATTAACTTCATTAACGTGCCATTCATATTTCACTCTAGTGAAATTATCATTAGTGAGGAAACAAGTGAAGTGGAAGGATCTTCCAACGGATCCCATGGGACATTACAAATCCATATCCATTTTAAACTACACTCACTTCATCCATTGTTTGTTTCCATGGAGAACGGACCCAAGACAAGGACAGCAGTAATTAAATTAGATTGGCAGTATATCATACTCTTATTCTCGCTCTATAAGCCTGTAAAATCATGCGTGGCTATTCAGAGAGTTCTGATGGATCCATTAAGAGTGCAATAATGGGCTTCTTCTGTGTGTTATTTCACAGCCCATAATATTCACCAACTGAGGAGATTGAATGTAAAACAGCACCTACAGGTCTGTTGCCATGGCATTAAGTGGCGGCCTTACGCCTCGAAAATACTCTGAAAGCGGTTGGAGGAACTATACAGTGTGCAGATGGGTGAAAGCTTATGAAGCTCAAGGAAATCCATTAACAGCAATGTTCTAAAAGCACCATTTTTAATACAGGTTTGACAAAGAGGAGAACAACTTACTGTATGGCGTATCATGCTGGATGGTGATGAAAGGGATAGTCCATTTAAAAATGAACACACCCTCATGTCGACCCGAAACTATAAACCTTTATTCATCTTCGAAACTTCATCGTCCCTCCAACTGAAAGTCCATACCACCAAAACTATAATCCATATGAATCGAGCAGCAAGTCCCTCAAGAGGCACGAGCGCTTTATATAACGAACAGATTTAATTTAGGCTTTTATTCACAAATAAACACTGATCAATGTACATAGAACATATCAAATATGGTAAATGAAAGCTCAAATGTGCGTGCTTGACAAGCAAGAACCAATGAGGTTTGTTCTTGTGTGGTAAGCAAGTATATTTGCGCATCCATTTACGGTATTTGATGAGCTCTATGTATATGTGTTGATCAGTGTTTACTGTATAATCTATGTTGGAATCAACTGCGTAATTGATATGGATTCTTTCACAATGTCTTCATGAACTTTTTGACCTGTCAAAGTTTTGGTTCCGTGGACTCTCAATATAGGGACAGAAAACTCTCAGGTTTCATTAAAAATATCTCAAGATGAACAAAAGTCGCACAGGTGACAAAAAATTATGACAGAATTTTTTTGAGGTGAACTAACCCTCTAATGCCTTTTGATTTTCACAGAATATAGTTTTAGTTAAATGGATTTCTTTGTCAAATTATGTAAGCACAATTCCTTTAGACAAAAGATTTTTAAAAGGATTAGAAAGGTGTGTTCAAGTCAAGTATCCAAATTTTCAACTACTTTAAGGCACAAGTTAAACAGTAGTCCTCCAATACTGGATTTAAAATATGAAATAGTATAATTAAATATATTTGTGCAAGCATACGTGATAGTGCTCAGCAGTATGCATTGAACTACAAGACTCATGCGGATTTCTCTAGTGGATGAGCATTGTATGCGTTTTATGAGCATGTAAGCCTAATTTTCATGTACTAATTGACACTTTATCAATAAAGACTTACAGTACAGCAACCGGGACAATCCCCATGGAGCAACCCAGGGTTAAGTTCTTTCAAGATCGCCATCCAAAGAGCAGCGTGGTCATTCCACCTCCTTTTGTCGCCATGGAAAAAATAACAGCAAACGGACTTGCAAAGACGTGATGGTGAGCAGATGACAAAAGATCCAATTTTGGGCGAACTATGGGACTCATTTTAAACACTTCAAAACAAAACACTCAAGAGCCAAGGTTACGTTTGGATTATTAAAAAAGGGATTTCATTCCCCAAAGCAAAATATCTAAAATAGTACTGCTGTTGTAAAACATTTCAAAATGTTAATTATCACGCTAACAGTCTGCTGCACATCCCCATTTCATTCCCCAAAGCAAAATATCTAAAATAGTACTGCTGTTGTAAAACATTTCAAAATGTTAATTATCACGCTAACAGTCTGCTGCACATCCCATAGTGTTCCCGAACAGTGCTCTGTTCAGACTAATAATTAATTATGAAAGCTGACGATGAGCACTTTCGAATACTTGATTCTGTCCCCTTTCTGAACAAAGCCGTCAGCGTGAAGAGGCAGGGGAGGAATGTGTGTACACTTTCGTGATAATTGAGTTAATATGGTGACTGGGGCCTTTTCACAGGCAAGCAGCCAAAATTAATGCCCATGAATGTGTGTATACATACACAAAAAAAAACACACACATAAGTATGGAGAGACAACAGTTTTCATCTCTCCTCCCACAGCATGCTCTAATTGGCCCTCAGGGAACCGCTACGCTCCGAATCCACGCGACGACACCACACATTTATGTTGCAGGAAACACGTCTGAGAATCTGCAATCCACATGCGATGTAAAGTGAGACATCTGTTGTCCGTATGCATTTATTCAGTAACATGGCATCTGCAAAAGCATGATATTATTGTATATTTATATTAGATGAGTGGTAATTACTGGTATTTGCTAAGACAATTGTCTTAATTACTACTGCACATATTTACAGATTTTGACATTTCATAAAGGTGATGATACACAGGGCAACTTTTTGAGCAATGTTGCTGGGCAATCTTGCCGAGTGATTGTTGCTTGGGCACTTTCCCATTGAAATTGGGCATTAAATTGCTTTCTGGATAATTTAGATCGGTCGTGGGCCCTGTGTCTCATCTGGTTGCCCGTTGACAGCAACGTTGCCCAGCAATATTGCTCAAAAAGTTGCCCTGTGTATCATCACCTTAAGTGTTGAGGCTAAATTAGAATATTCTTAAACTTTAGTCAGCATTTGCCCATTTAGTCAATATTTCATCAATATTTCAATTTAAACCATTTAACTACTTTCATTATGTCAATTTTTCATCTCGTCTAGGGCTGTCACTTGATTATTTTTGCCGATTAATCGGGTTATTGGTTGATTATTTTGATAATTTTTGTAGTAACAAAAATAGAACAAAGAGAACAATTGGTCTTTAAAATGACTTAAAAACATATAAAACCACAATTGGGTAATAATAATTGAATCAATAACGTTAAAATACATAATGTAATAGAGAGATAAATATGCTTTTCACACAAACTAGTCGTCAGAAGTTTTTATTTTTAATACTTATGCGGATGAAGTCATTGCATTGGAAACAAAGATGAAGTTCTCAAGGTGAATGCATAGCTCTTTAGGGGTCAAACAACTAAAAATCAAGTCAGGAATCTCGGGGTGATTCTGGAGTCAGACCTCAGTTTCAATAGTCATGTCAAAGCAATAACTAAATCAGCTTACTATCATCTCAAAAATATGGCAAGAATTAGATGCTTTGTTTCCAGTCAAGACTTGTTCTTGAAACTTGTTCATGCTTTCATCACCAGCAGGGTGGATTATTGTAATGGACTCCTCACTGGCCTTCCCAAAAAGACCATAAGACAGTTGCAGCTCATACAGAACGCTGCCGCCAGGATTCTGGGCAGAACCAGAAAATATGAACATATCACACCAGTCCTCAGGTCTTTACACTGGCTCCCAGTTACATTTAGGATTGATTTTAAAGTATTATTACTGGTATATAAATCACTCAATGGCCTAGGACCTCAATACATTGCAGATACGCTCATAGAATATAACAGATCACTAAGATCATCAGGATCAAGTCACTAAGAAACACCAAGGGTTCACTCAAAGCAAGGAGAGTCTGCTTTTAGCGGTTATGCCAGCCTCAGCTGGAACCAGCTTCCAGAAGAGATCAGATGTGCTCCTACAGTTGTCACATTCAAATCCAGACTGTTTAGCTGTACATTTACTGAATGAGCACTTTGCCACTGTTCGTCCGACTGTTTGCACTGTATTTTATTTCCTTTTTATTCTAAACTGTTCTTATTTCTTTTGATTATTTTAATTACTTCTATGTAAAGCACTTTGAATTACCATTGTGTATGAAATGTGCTATATTAATAAACTTGCCTTGCCTTGGATGAGCATTTTTGCTCAAAAGGTCCCATCACTGTCATTCAATATTTGAACCCCCTTTTAAAAAATAAATAAATGCTACCGCGACTGTAATTCTTCAACATCAAACATGCAAACTCGAAGGAGGGTTTGGACTTTTTTTTTTTAAATCAAGATGAACCGAAATGCATATTTGGAAACTTGATGTATGACATATGATGATGTATTTCTACGAAAGATAGACTCTCGTCTGTGGAATGTGTCACTTTGTTTTTGTTTTTTTGTGCTGATTAATAGTTAATTCAGATACATTTTTTAAGTAATTCTGACATCCTATGCTTGTCTTTGTTATCACTGAGGAAAAAAAAAATCCATCAGTAATCCAGTAATTGCCAACCTGATAGCAACTCCAGCATTGCAGTTTTACAGTCAAACAAACTCACACTTTTTTTTGTGAAAATGTACGAAATCTAGAATTATACAAAGGGTTCAAAGGATAATTTGTTCTTCAAAGCCAGATCTTGAAGCATTAGTCAACTCCGTCCAAATTTAAACCTCGTCTGGCTCAGTCTCCAATGGCTTCAACTTCCAATAAAAAGTAGCCAGATAGGCTTCATAGACTGAAAATCAAATCTAAGTGTTAGGTTGCCCGTTGCCATAGAGATAATGAGTACATGACAGATACTTTTCCTGGAATCGATCACAGGATTTGCCGTAAGAACAGCAAGAGTAAGGGTCAAAGACTCAAGGGCTCTTTATTCACACGTGTCAGCCCTGTTTCATTAGCACCGAGCACAAACTCAAAACCACCACTACAGACTTCCTCCCTCAGGTTTCAACATGACGATCCAGAAAGATAAAGTGAGAGAACTCCCAAAGATTCCTGCGGTTGTTCAGAACCTGAGATGACGGAGTGTGCTGCGGACCACTTTGGTCTCAGAGATCATTAAAATCCTAAGCAGGCAGGCTGCCTCATTGTAGTTTAAATTATGAGATCTTTATGTAGAACAACGCTCTCGCTCCCTAATTGAGAGGTCCTAAATCCAAGGCTGCACATCTAACTTTCTCCTGCCCTGAGGACAGAAGATCAGGAATTTCCTGTCGCTGCCATCTTGCCAGTGTCAGAACAGGGAACTCCTGATAGGATGTAAGGGGAAAGTGGCAGAGTTTGGCGCTCCAGGAGGGAATGACGCCTCTGATCACCGCACAGTCCTTCATGAAGCGAGTCCTGCCTCAGGCATCTGCCAGCCGATGGTGCAGAGAGAATCTCCCAGGGTTTAACATGGTCAGTGTTTGGGAGGAGGACACAGGCCTAACTCACAGCTGCTTCGTAACTGTCTGCTTTACAAATCTGTGTGGGTTCTTCCAATAACATTTTTCAAATATGAATAACATAACTACGAATAACATTTTTCATGATCAAGGGTCAAATGATTAACAATTATTTGAATGCACAAAAGGACAGAAGCTCTTTCTACATTTTTAAGCACGTTTTAGTAGTTCACATAGACAGTTCTGGAGCGTGTTTTATATTAATTTCAACAACAACAAAAAAATTCTCTCATTTAAATATATTCATTCAAACTACAATTAATAAAAAATTTGTTTCACTATACAAGAAAAATATACAATGACCAAGATTATTTCTACAATAAAAAAAAAAACATTAAAATTAAATTGTTACCAGATATGTGAGCCATCAATCCTGGAAACAATTTTTCAAATGTTTTGTATTTCACCACCCTCTTTTAACAGCAGTTCTACAATATTACATGAGAAGCTAATTCCCTATAAATTTTAAATGGACCGTTCAATGAAATCACCTACTGTTCAATAAAATCTGATCAAATGGGTTTGACATATTCAGTTCATTTATTTAAATAATAATAAAAAAATTAATCTAATAAACAAACTAAAAGAAAACCGAAGTTGGTAACAGTTTATTTTACAGTGTTCTTGTTACACATTACATAGCTACTATAGTAATTACTATAAATTGTGCCTAATTATATGCAACTAACTTTAACCACACCTTAATACTACCCTAACCCTATAGTAAGGACATGTAGTTTATTTTTATTACTAATAATAATTATCTACATGTGCTTACTATAGGGTTAGGAATCGGGGTTGGTTTAGTGTTAGTTGCTAGCCAGGAAAACCCAGACAACTTCCGGCAAATTTAGATTTTCTCTGCAAGTAGTCTGGCAAAGAGCTCATTCAAGTCCATTTCTAATCCGTCGAAATCGCGGACCAATCAGAAACGTTGAGGCGGGCTTTACACAATGACGATCGCTCTGATTGGTTTTAGGTCTATCCAATTGCGCCCAGAGGCATTTGAGCGACGTCCGTTGGTGAAGCGCACCAACTTTTAAATGCATTATTATATTCAAATTGCAAACTCAAGGGTCAAATGATGAAAAAATTATTTGAACGCACAAAAGGACAGAAGCTCTTTCTACATTTTTAAGCACGTTTTAGTAGTTCACATAGACAGTTCTGGAGTGTGTTTTATATTAATTTAAACTACAATTAAATAAAAAATTTGTTTCACTATACAAGAAAAATATACAATGACCAAGATTATTTCTACAATAAAACAAGAACATAAAAATTTTATTGTTACCAGATATGTGAGCCATCAATCCTGGAAACAATTTTTCAAATGTTTTGTATTTCACCACCCTCTTTTAACAGCAGTTCTACAATATTAGATGAGAAGCTAATTCCCTATACATTTTAATGGACCGTTCAATGAAATCACCTACTGTTCAATAAAATCTGATCATATGGGTTTGACATATTCAGTTTATTTTACAGTGTTCTTGTTACACATTACATAGCTACTATAGTAATTACTATAAATTGTGCCTAATTACATGCAACTAACTTTAACCACACCCTAATACTACCCTAACCCTATAGTAAGCACATGTAGTTTATTTTTATTACTACTAATAATTAACTACATGTGCTTACTATAGGGTTAGGAATCGGGGTTGGTTTAGTGTTAGTTGCATGTAATCATGCATAATTTATAGTTATTACTACAGTAACTTCATGTAACGTGTAACAAATACACTGTAAAAAAGAAAGTCTTACATACATATTGAATTGAACTGCTTTTAATACGCATATAAATATGATATAGTTTTAAATATGATATAATGTCGGGAGCCGGGATTCGTACAATTCACTACATGTCGGAGTGCTCTTATGAGGCTACTGGCTGTGACAAATAATTCTTTAAATGAGGGCATAAAAATAATTCAGATTCCTCCTTCAGAGTAATTCAGTGTTTTTTGTGCCATTTTATTGTCTCCTCAATACAGTACAAGTTACTCTCGGAGGTTTAATACTGTACTTGGGAGTAAGTGTTACAATTACTAAGCATATTAGTGATGCACTTTTTTTTTAAAGGGGAAAAAAAATATGAAAACTGCTTGAGATGAAGCACATAAGGACACCGCTGTGACATGTCAACGGTCCTGCTTGTCAGGTGACCACATGATGACAGGATCATATGGCACTAGCAGCGATATTCATTTTCTCAGAGGATCAAAAAACAAGGTGGGTTGGTTGATTTAATTCATCAGCATCCCACATGCACACATTTACATCACTGAAGTACACTAAAACACCCATAATTCAATCTGTTCCCGGTTCTTTGTTGAAACAGTAGTCACATCAGCAATATGCTTATAAACGGGAAGACTGAACTAATTGAATGTGTTGCAGAGACGACGACTCACAGCACTGTGAAGACATGAGGGCATCCTTTCACTCTTACCGCAACAAAAACAAATACACGACGAAAATCATACTAACATCCCACAGCATTGTTTGTGCAGCTCTGTGATGCGAACGTTAATTAATCCAAATTTGATCCTTTTCACGCTTGGATAATAATTTACTCATTAGCAGACATAAAAGGACTATTTTTTCCACTCAAAATGTAGTTGATTGCTAATAGTTATAACTTGAACTATACTGTATGACTTGTGTCATCAGTTCTTCCTTATTTCTTGTCCTCTAATGTCGCTACCCATTTTTATGCTTGTCACAAATAGATCTAGTTGTTTTTTTTTTGGACCAATAGTTCCAATAGTTTCTAATAATTGATATTCAGAACCAATTTTGTTTTATTCCTTATTTATGACACAATAGCTTGCTTTACTAAAATAACATTTATTATAAATACTTATTATATTGAAGTCTACGAATTTTGTTTTTGTTTTTTTTGAGTACCATCAGTGTGACAGGACGGGAAACAGGGTTTGAGGGGAAATTGTTCATATATTCTCGATTTTCAACAGAAATTGGTTGCGAAGAAAACAATGCAGTCACATATTTTTCAGAATAACTCTTTTGATTTAAAAATGTGTGACACATGGTCACTGAGCACATAACTTAACATTACTTTGCCAACTTAAATGCCAGGTGAACAAGCAAGTTAGCTTGCAAATTTTAGAGTAAACACTGGTCATAATCTAACCACAACTAGGACAAAACTCATTTA
The DNA here is from genome assembly GCA_900092035.1 of Leuciscus waleckii. Classification (NCBI taxonomy): domain Eukaryota; kingdom Metazoa; phylum Chordata; class Actinopteri; order Cypriniformes; family Leuciscidae; genus Leuciscus; species Leuciscus waleckii. Next base: position 17,300,968 of record FLSR01004866.1, on the reverse strand, counting down.
CTGTATGAGTGTCTTTCATTTCTTCATTCTGCCAAAACCCAAAACCAAAAAAACACTTACTACAGTACAGTACATGTAAATGTACAGTAATGTACAGTAAAACCATGGTCAATTTTCGTAAGCATTGATTTATAAACGATTCTGATTACAAATCAGGGGAAATGTTTGAGCATCTTGCCAGCAGAGCTAGTGACAGCAAGAAAGTTGATATAAACTGAGGATGAGGGGCACCATGGGACACATTAGTGTCTATGACAATGGTGTTTGCATAATGCTTGATCAGAGTGCTTTAACGTCACTGTACACTTAATCTAATAGCTTTAAAAGTGCTCACTTCAGTGTGAGAGAACAGGCTTTAGTTACGCAGTGTCAATTAACTTTTTAGAGCTTTTCATTAAAACAGTTTCGGTGGCGGACGCTAGCCTTTTGCCTTTAGAGCACTGATGCACCACTAATGGAGTGTCTCAGTGTTTACAAGAGCTGATAAAAGCCCACTGGTATTTTCCTTTTGGTAAACAACATTTTAGTCAATAGCGTGAAACCCCTTCAAGTACGAAAAAGAATCAAAAGCTCTGAATCGCAACTGCATCATATATCATAGTGAGCAACAGCGGGTCAGTTTATTTAGCATCTGTGTATTCTGAGTAAAAATGCCGCAGTCAGTGTTGGTTATCTCTGTATTATAAGACTTATAGTGCAAGCTAGAGCAATGATCCTTCCCTGTTTAGTTTTTATTTTGTATCTATTATTAAATCTAAATTTTAAAAAGTATATGATTAACAAAAAAAAAGACATCAATAGGTTTGGATACAATTATTTATGCTTTTGCATTTAATTTCAGTTTGAAATAACCTTTTCCCCTAAATATTTCCCCCATTCATTTTCTCCATAGGCATTTGAAAAAAAGAATGGCAGCAATGGCAAACGACAACGATCCAATCAATTCCCAACGGACAAATAAAGCCTGTTTTTTCTCAGATATACATCACAATATGGAAGAAAAGACAATCAAAACTTCCATTTTATGCCAACTCTAAAACAATAACTACAGTCAACACTCACTTCATAGATGAACACATCCTGTTTAATTCCTCAGTGAGCCACATTTTATACAGTGGCTCACTGCTGATGTAATGACTCAATCGGCCACTCAGCATTATATCCTGTTTAATGACGAGAGAAAGACAGCATGAATGTAATGGATACTGATAATTGCATAATATAAACAGAGCTGTAGAGGGAATCTGGGAAGCTCTCTTGAGAATTGCCTTCATCTGGACCCATGTAACAATGCTACAGTAATCCTCAGCAATAGTGGGCCTGTGCCAGATCTAAATGGCTACAGTCTGAGAAATAGGCTTGCTGCGGTAGTCGGTGTTATATGGTGTTTGGCCGTACACAATTACTTTACTGGGCCACCGTGGCCCCAACTGTCGTTTTGCTTTTTTATAGAAATACAAAAAAGGTCTCAACTATAAAAAATACTTTTATCAGTTTCAAGCAGAGATAAAAATAGTACAAATGTTTCGGCTATTTGCCTTCGTCAGTGTTTTTATAGAAAGAAAAAATTTAATTAGATTTAATAGAGGGTTTTAACTGTGACAAGATGATTGACAGGGCAGTTTACGTGACAGGACGCACGCGACAGATCCGTCCGATAAAGATGACGAAGTAGTAGGCCTATGTCCCAAAGCTTGCCTACTTTTTTGCTACACATTCAAAAGTAAATACCTTTTCGCCATAAAAAGAGTACATACTTTTATGGCGTAGTGTAACTTAGGCGAATTGGGACGCAGCATATGGCTTTACACGATGACGATCGCTCTGATATGTTTTAGGTCTATCCAGTTGCGCCCAGAGGCATTTGAGCGGCGTCCGTTGGTGATGCCCCTTTGGAAATTAGTTATTAATGAAGCTTTGCCAGACCATAACTCAGTTACTACTGAGAATGGTCTGGTTTTAACCAGGCTAGTTAGTTGCATGTAATCATGCATAATTTATAGTTATTACTACAGTAACTTCATGTAACATGTAACAAATACACTGCAAAATAAGTTTGAGTCTTCAAAGAAAAAGAAAGTCTTACATATTGAATTTAACTGATTTTAAATAATACGTATATAAATATGATATAGTTTTAAATATGATATAATGTCGGGAGCCGGGATTGTACAATTCACTACATGTCGGAGTGCTTCTTATGAGGCTATTGGCTGTGCCTGTGACAAATAATTCTTTAAATGAGGGCATAAAAATAGTTCAGATTCCTCCTTCAGAGTAATTCAGTGTTTTTTGTGCTCATTTTATTGTCTCCTCAATAAGCTGTACAAGTTACTCTCGGAGGTTTAATACTGTACTTGGGAGTAGGTGTTACAATTACTTAAGCATATTAGTGATGCGCTTTTTTTTTAAAGGGAAAAAAAATATGAAAACTGCTTGAGATGAAGCACATCATGCCATACATAAGGACACCGCTGTGACATGTCAACGCTCCTGCTTGTCAGGTGACCACATGATGACAGGATCATATGGCACTAGCAGCGAAATTCATTCTCTCAGAGGATCAAAAAACAAGGTGGGTTGGTTGATTTAATTCATCAGCATCCCACATCACACATTTACATCACTGAAGTACACTAAAACATCCATAATTCAATCTGTTCCCGGTTCTTTGTTGAAACAGTAGTCACATCAGCAATATGCTTATAAACGGGAAGACTGAACTAATTGAATGTGTTGCAGAGACGACGACTTACAGCACTGTGAAGACATGAGGGCATCCTTTTCACTCTTACCGCAACAAAAACAAATACACGACGAAAATCATACTAACATCCCACAGCATTGTTTGTGCAGCTCTGTGATGCGAACGTTAATTAATCCAAATTTGATCCTTTTCACGCTTCGATAATAATTTACTCATTAGCAGACATAAAAGGACTATTTTTTCCACTCAAAATGTAGTTGATTGCTAATAGTTATAACTTGAACTATACTGTATGACTTGTGTCATCAGTTCTTCCTTATTTCTTGTCCTCTAATGTCGCTACCCATTTTTATGCTTGTCACAAATAGATCTAGTTCTTTTTTTTTTGGACCAATAGTTCCAATAGTTTCTAATAATTGATATTCAGAACCAATTTTGTTTTATTCCTTATTTATGACACAATAGCTTGCTTTACTAAAATAACATTTATTATAAATACTTATTATATTGGGCTGGAACTAACAATTATTTTTCAATTAATCGAAGTCTACGAATTTTGTTTTTGTTTTTTTTGAGTACCATCAGTGTGACAGGACGGGAAACAGGGTTTGAGGGGAAATTGTTCATATATTCTCGATTTTCAACAGAAATTGGTTGCGAAGAAAACAATGCAGTCACATATTTTTCAGAATAACTCTTTTCATTTAAAAATGTGTGACACATGGTCACTGAGCACATAACTTAACATTACTTTGCCAACTTAAATGCCAGGTGAACAAGCAAGTTAGCTTGCAAATTTTAGAGTAAACACTGGTCATAATCTAACCACAACTAGGACAAAACTCATTTACTGTATGAGTGTCTTTCATTTCTTCATTCTGCCAAAACCCAAAACCAAAAAAACACTTACTACAGTACAGTACATGTAAATGTACAGTAATGTACAGTAAAACCATGGTCAATTTTCGTAAGCATTGATTTATAAACGATTCTGATTACAAATCAGGGGAAATGTTTGAGCATCTTGCCAGCAGAGCTAGTGACAGCAAGAAAGTTGATATAAACTGAGGATGAGGGGCACCATGGCACACATTAGTGTCTATGACAATGGTGTTTGCATAATGACTTGATCAGAGTGCTTTAACGTCACTGTACACTTAATCTAATAGCTTTAAAAGTGCTCACTTCAGTGTGAGAGAACAGGCTTTAGTTACGCAGTAGTCAATTAACTTTTTAGAGCTTTTCATTAAAACAGTTTCGGTGGCGGACGCAGCCTTTTGCCTTTAGAGCACTGATGCACCACTAATGGAGTGTCTCAGTGTTTACAAGAGCTGATAAAAGCCCACTGGTATTTTCCTTTTGGTAAACAACATTTTAGTCAATAGCGTGAAACCCCTTCAAGTACGAAAAAGAATCAAAAGCTCTGAATCGCAACTGCATCATATATCATAGTGAGCAACAGCGGGTCAGTTTATTTAGCATCTGTGTATTCTGAGTAAAAATGCCGCAGTCAGTGTTGGTTATCTCTGTATTATAAGACTTATAGTGCAAGCTAGAGCAATGATCCTTCCCTGTTTAGTTTTTATTTTGTATCTATTATTAAATCTAAATTTTAAAAAGTATATGATTAACAAAAAAAAAGACATCAATAGGTTTGGATACAATTATTTATGCTTTTGCATTTAATTTCAGTTTGAAATAACCTTTTCCCCTAAATATTTCCCCCATTCATTTTCTCAATAGGCATTTGAAAAAAAGAAAAAGCGATCTAAGCTATGAACCAACACATCCAGCTTCAAGATAAAGCATAACATTATGCCATTTGATTCAAGCATTTAAGGTAAATACAAAATTAAACAAACAAATGAACAGGCACCATTTCATGAAAATCTAGGACTTCCAAACACTTTTTCCAGGACCATTTTCCCCCAAAAAACGGAATTGACAATTTCACGCATTCTCTTCACCCTACATAGAATATATAAACAGAATATAATATACTAAATGAACGCAGATAGACAGAATAAGGAATAAACTAAGAAATAAACTAAGGAATTATATTAATTAATATTATATTTTTATTATATAAAAAATAATTATAATTAATATTTAGATGTAGTATATATTTAGCTATTATACGTATTAAATAAATACAGCCTGTTGGCGACAGCCTTGAACAACATGTGATGATACGAGATAAATTCTACTCTTAAAAAAAAAATGCAGTACTTCAAATGTCAAGTTCACATTTACTTCCATTGCACATTTAAAACAACCTTGGTTGACCAAAGTCTGTACATAAAATAATACATAAAAACCGTTCCAGAGGGTTAAAAGCACAAGAGATAAGATGAGTTTTTAGCATAGATTTGAACTCGGACACCATGGGAACAGCTCTAACATATAATGGCAAGCTATTCCACAGGTTTGGGCCGGCCACTGCAAAGGCTCGGTCTCCTCTACACTGCAACCTGGATCTTGGGACACACAAAAGATGACAAATGCACGAACTAAGCCATACAGATGGATTATGGATAGAGATTAAGTCTGAGAGGTATTGGGTGCTAGATTAATGAGAGCTTTATAAACAAACAGCAACATTTTAAAATCAATGTAGTATCAGACTGGTTGACAATGCAGAGAGTATTGGGCATTTGGTAAATAAAGACAAAAAATGTATATCACAGGTCCTTCCACAGATTATTATATTGCTTGTGGAGGTCATTCTTGAAAGGAAACAAAATAAATTGGAGAATTTGAATGACACTGCTTTGTGTGCTCTATTAAAGCAACTTTAAAGTCATCACAAACTTTATGGACAATTATAATTTTTATGGAATATTGCAGGTTTATTAAATGCACATCAAATTCATGTCCCTCATAATTTTAATCTATAATATGAACTTCCCCTCCCCCTTGCAATGAGAAGGCAATAATCCATCCACTCCAGCAACCTGTCACTCACACAAGATCGCAGCAATGGCAATCTCAGATATACATCACAATATGGAAGAAAAGACTTCCATTTTATGCCAACTCTAAAACAATAACTACAGTCAACACTCACTTCATAGATGAACACATCCTGTTTAATTCCTCAGTAAGCCACATTTTATACAGTGGCTCACTGCTGATGTAATGACTCAATCGGCCACTCAGCATTATATCCTGTTTAATGACGAGAGAAAGACAGCATGAATGTAATGGATACTGATAATTGCATAATATAAACAGAGCTGTAGAGGGAATCTGGGAAGCTCTCTTGAGAATTGCCTTCATCTGGACCCATGTAACAATGCTAACAGTAATCCTCAGCAATAGTGGGCCTGTGCCAGATCTAAATGGCTACAGTCTGAGAAATAGGCTTGCTGCGGTAGTCGGTGTTATATGGTGTTCGGCCGTACACAATTACTTTACTGGGCCACCGTGGCCCCAACTGTCGTTTTGCTTTTTTATAGAAATACAAAAAAGGTCTCAACTATAAAAAATACTTTTATCAGTTTCAAGCAGAGATAAAAATAGTACAAATGTTTCGGCTATTTGCCTTCGTCAGTGTTTTTATAGAAAGAAAAACCATTTAGGTCAGTTGGACAACGGACGTTACAATTATAAACTGAAAGCTTCTGCTCCATATAGAGCAAGCACAGTGCAGCCGGAGTCAGATTTCACTTATGTGAAGAGAGAGTACGGAGAGATGACTGACAGGACGATGGCAGAGGATTTGGTGCGCAACCGATCCAGAGCGTCATTGACAAATATCTTATCTTGTAAAATCTGCAGTCAGTTCTGCCACTCCCCACACACAGAGTAGCTTACGCCTGATCGCAAAAAAAAAAGGTAATTGCAAATTTTTTTCCTCAGATTTGCGAGATATAAACTCACGATTGTGTTATAAAGTCAGAATTGCGTGAAATGAACTTAAAATTGTGTGTTATAAAGTAATTGAAAGATATAACTAGCAATTCTGACTTTTTTATTGCAATTGCGAGTTTATATCTCACAATTCTGAAAGAAAAAGAGAAACTCTAATAACGAGTACAGTGTTTTCTCTCCTCAGCACATGAGAAGTGGAACATTACTTGTGCAGTTTCATCCTAGTGTATGGAATGGTCTCCATTTATGAAAACTTTGGGAAACCAAAGACATGTAAGACACAAGATCCAAATTTGAATAATCTTCCTCTGAACAGCAAAATGCAAAAGCCCTGTTCTCTACAAAGGCACTACTGGAATATTCATGAAGTGGGTGTCAATTTTATGCACCGTCCTCGTTTTGTCATTCAAATACAGGCCGTCTCCACAGGAGCCTGAGTCATAACACAACATGGTATTTGCAGTGTTTTAAAATAAAATGTAATAAAATGTGACTGTAAGAAAGACCTTTTTTAAAACTACACAAATTAAATTGAAAACCTTATGTGCATTTTATACTGGAAATGTATATAATAATGTGTTTAAGAAAAGCAATAACCAGATTATTGTGCTTATATAATGTTAAGTCTAATAATATTTTAATAATGTAGTTTAATGCAATAGTTTTAATTATATACAAGTCTGAAATGCACAGGGATTCTTATTTTGAAATATTTCTGCCACATTTTAAGACCCTGGCACAAACAAAACAGCTCTAAACACCATACTGATCACATCCTGTGTGTAATGCTATCATGTTATATTTGAACTGCTTTTTGCTGAACCACAATTTTGTCATTTTCTTATGTATGTGTATGTGGATATCACATGAAAAAAATCCCATTTAACAATAAAAACCTGTGAAGCTAACTGTTGCTCACTCACTCTTACATTAATACACACACGCACAGGTCATTGATACAGGTAGCATCATAATACCATCTACTGCAATTTTGAAGCATTTCTTACATTGCACTCAATCCCTCATCCATAGTAATATTTATTCCTCAGCACTGTCAGCAGTGACTTCGGTATCCATCACCAAACATGGCCTCCATCTACAAAATGGCTTTATCACCAATCAAATCGTCCGTCACCCAGAGGCTGATTGATTTTCTTATGAAAACAGCATCTATCACCTCAAGCACATTCACAAGCTCTACGAGTACTGAACAGCACAACGCACCAATTCTAACTCCATCTGCTGAGATCTGCTCCAATTTCACTTTTTGCTCTTTCCAAAATGTTATTAGCCTGGTTTAGCATTATTTTAGGACATTAATGAGCAGGATTGATTCAAAATGTTAAGGCACGAGGGAATGAACTCATGCCATGTCCCATGTCAAATAAAAATCTGGGTCCTTTTTCTCCACTAATGAGCACATTATGACTCCTAAATACGTAAAAAAAAAATGCTGATACACAAACATTAGACAAATAAATCTGACAGGACTTACACTACTGTTAAAAATGGGTCCATGAGATGTTTTTGAAAGAAGCCCTTTTGCTCACTAAGGCTGAATTTATTTGATTAAAAAATACAGTAAAAAACGTAATATTGTGAAATATTATTACAATTTAAAATAACTTTTTTATCGTAACATATTTTAAAATGTAATTTATTCCTGTGATGGAAAAGCTGAATTTTTTAATTACTCCAGTCTTGAGTATCCCATGATCCTTCAGAAATCATTCTAATATGCTGATTTACAGTTGTGCTGCTACATATTTTTTGGGGGGGAAACAGTCATAATGATTTTTTTTGTCCTCTGATGAAATAAAAAGTTCAAAAGAACAGAATCTATTTGAAATAGAAATCTTTAAATCTGTTACATTTAAATGCCTTTGTTACTTTTCTTTGCTGAATAAAAGTATTAATTTCTTTCATTAAAATGTTGCTGACCCTAAACTTTTGAATGGTAGTGCAGTTGCATGTGATGTAGTTGTGAAGTACAAGACTATAAGAGAACGATCAAAGTCTAAAGGTTTAACTCTGGTTGGAGCAGTTTTTAGAGCACGGGGGGGGGGGGGGATTGCTTGTGACAGGAGGCTAGTGAGACTGCAGATTTAAGACATGGCTGACATGATGCTATCAATGCAAGAGGACAGTCTAACATTAACATCCCAGCACAGGAGACAAGAAGTGACATGTGGACAGACTGGACCAAATACTTGAGTAGCTCCATCACTGCAGTAGGACCTGGACCTGTGACAGATAAGACCGTGCTGCTCAACAGTCACACACTAACCCACCCAGAACACTTGACAATAAACCATGGAAATGATTTAGTCAAATATATATAATGTGTCAAATAAAGTAAATTTGCTTTACAGTACACTCAAACTTCTACTTCTACACTCAAACTTCTAAGTGTTACTTCTGCAATAATCTGTTGAGTGTCTTGATTCAAAAGGACCAACCTTAGGTCTGTATTCATAAGCATTCATAAATGATAACCATATAAGTTCAGATCTATGATTTAAAAGAGGGGTGAGAGTTAACAGGTTAACCAATAGATGGCGGTGTTAAAATTCTATACCATTTGGCTTTAGATTTATCTCTAAAAATAATGATAATATTAATCAATTTGATTAAATATCTATTGACTGCTACAGATATTCAGTACTTCACATGATTTTTCATTATACATGTGAGAGAACACACAACTAATAAAATGGGATCACTTGAGAAACCATAGGTTTTTCCAAGCTTGCAAAATGATACTTTTCCCATATCCCGCAGATTTTGTGCTGTAGTAGGGTTTCGCAAATGAATAATGCAATGCAAGTTGCATTCTTAGCATTGGATGTTATAATGGACATTAGCATAAACATTTAATCTTGGGCCATTCATCTTGTAGGTCAACTACAACAGTTTAAAGTCAGTTCAACCGAATAACACATTTGGTTTAATTGCACAGTGAAATCAATACTTTGCACTGAGCTCAAGTATTGTGTCGCATCTGTTTAGTAATTGGAACAGATGCGATTCAATCATTGTTGGTTTAACACATCATGCATGATGAGAACAAATTGTTTGGATCAAGACAACACAGAGATTTACTAAAAGAAAGAAAAAAAGAATTCGCATATTTTGAGAAGTACATATTCATTATCCAATTGGACTCTGTGTGCTTTGATGGCTGAATCTGACATGACTAGCAGCAGATTGTCAGTCGCCTGGAGAATGATACTGCATCATTGCAGCTCTGACAGACAAGCGTGAAATCACGATGTCAATATTCATAAGAGGAAAAAAACAATGAGCACCATCCTGGGAAATATCAGCAGGTGTGTGAGAGCATTGAGCTTGTTTCTGTGTATTTGGTGTAAAACCCCCTGCTGTACACGAGTAATTAGCACACTGAAAGACAAATTACACATGAAAGTTTGAGAACAAAACGGCTGGTTGGAGGTCCATCTTAACAGGCCTCTTAAGCCATACTGTAATGTTTAGCCATATTTTGTATTTTAATGATAATCATCTGAATTCTTTCGTTACTGCAATACAAACAGCAGACCTTCTCTAGACTAGTAATGCACAATCATGATTTAAATGGCCAATTCTGTTTGTCGACTTTTTTTTTACAAGCAAATGGGCCAATTCTGATACTGGTTACCATTTTTTTCTTTTTTAAAGCAAATATATGTGTTGTTTATTTTCGCTATTACAGGCCAAACTGGCCTTAAACAAAAATATCTGTAGCCATTTAAAATTAGATTGCATTTTATTCACGAAACAAACAAAGATGCTACAAACGTCACATGAGCAGTTGTTTTTTATTTAAATTAGATTGTGTAATTTCAAGATTTAAAGCAAAAACAGCCTGGTCTGACTTTAGCTTTGTGAAATTATGCTACATAAAACATTCCTGTACAAAACAAACTCATATTCACTCTCTGACAGTAGGTGGCGCTTATGCCTGGCTCACACTACAGGAGTTTTAAAATCCTAACCGATTTTGAAATCTGGTTGCAGCACACACTTAAGGAGAATCTTTGCAGATTTTCTTCCCCCAAATCTTAAACATGCTCACACTACAAGGTTTGAAAATCGCGGTGCACCACACACTACAAAATGTTATTAAGATTATCGTGCCAGAAGCGCCTCACGTGATCTCACGCAGCAGATCTGAAGTGGAAAAGCATGGAAACATATGGGATATGCATTGCCATGAGTCACACACACACGCACGCACGCACATACACACGCACAGAGACTTTGAACCTACCGCGGTACTTTGAGTTAAGAGCTTAGATCGGGCCCAACAAATCAAGCCCGACCCCTACCCGAGCCCATGCACTTTGTGTCCGGGCCCGGCCCAACACAAAACATTAACATATGCTATCTCGGCAGGGGCGGGAGGAAGAAGTCACACTCTTGTTTCATGTCCTTTATGGGCTTCAAGCTGTGGAGCTCGACAGAGGTTTAATCGCATTAAACCATTACCCAACTGCAGAGAGCCTCCATGCAGCCTGTGTTTGGCTCCCTACCAGTTATGGAATTATTTCACCCAACAATTTTTTTGTGGTGTTTAAAGGCAAGTATCACTATACTATTACTTACACTTAGGGATAGAGATTTAACTCCAAATTAGGGCTGTCCAAAGTGCCATTTTGTCTGATAAAAATCACAAAATATCTAGGTGTGTAAGCCACAATTATGGAAGTAAAATAATGCCAAATGATTTTGAAACAAAAAAGCTAGTTGAATTGCACTACTTGAAAAAATATGCATTGCATTAACCATGCTTTCATTTTAATGCATTGCATTTTTAGGGCTTACATTTTTATGGGCTGAAATTCAACATGGTTGTATATTTAAGCTGTGAATATTTCAATTCAAAACATTTCACACACATTTTTCATCATTATTAAAAATTCTATAATCCATATCCACCTTTCAGATTTCCCTTCCAAAATATTCATTTCGTTTAAAAATACAACCTATAATATTCGACAGGCAATTTTCGGTCCATTTTATTTCGCTTTACAAATTCGCTCCACAATTCCAGTGGTTCAAATTCGACAGAAAATTCAACATTTCACGCCCAGGAACTGCAGGAATAGCAGTATATTACCAATTCATAAACTCCATCTGCTATTAGTCGACCTCACCAACAGGTTGTGCAAGCGGTTGTTAACAAAGACCAGAGCAACAGGTAAAGAAACAGGTAACATTCATTAAATGTTAAATTAAAATGTATTCAATGAAGTTAGAAACGTGTATACCAATGACGTATGTAACTTTAGAGACAGCCCCTAAATGTGGGAATATCGAACGTTCAATGTCATTGTCAAGCCAACTTTACGCCAGTATATCACTGGGAAACACTTAGCGTGAAACTTTGCGTGTTACGTTCATATTCTGAGTCCATCTGCTTACCTGTAGCCCACAGCGCCGCTATATAAAATTAAGGAAACTAAACAAACGAGAGAAATATATGCCTACTGCAGATGTAACATTTGATCTGTACATCCGCATCGGGGAATAACATTAGAATCTCGTTCACGGTAGAGAAAGCTGCTTACAGTACAAAAGTAACCGTGAAGACTTTGTTTCTTTATCAGCGTTTCCAAATATACACTGGCCCTGATTATCATCACAAATATGCTTGCTTGTGATTTCAAAATAAAAGTTGAATCCCACTTTGCATTTTTTGATGTCCACATATTCTTTGAATTAAATGTCATTTGGGCAATATTAAACAAGGATTTGATCTGCTCTAAAGTGGGACAACAACAACAGGGATTTGGCCCCCTTTGCAGGGATTTGTTATAATACGTAATAATACATAAGTTGATTGTTTAATTTATATTATGTATTTTAACAGTATTGTTCTATAAAACCATATGATTACTTGCTTTAGTTTTAATACTTTATTTGAACCAAAAATGATTGCCTCATTATATATATATATATACACACACACACACATTTACACATAGGCAACGCGTTGGTTTTCATTTATACTTCTGCGTCGTTGTCCGCGTTCACGCGCGCAGAGGGAGCATGTGAAACCCGAGGGAGCGGTCCTAGCAGACCAATCACAGCGCTTGCGTCCGCGTAGAGTTGACGCGTTGTTACATTTTTGGAGAGGTGTACGCCGAAGGGTACACACGCAGGGTACGCCGAAGGGTACGCACGCTACATACAGCCTACGACGTAGCTACGAGTGCTGTTCGAATGTTGTGCTGAACATGTAGTTCTGTTCATGTAGAACAGAATATGTAGTTCTGTTCTACTCGAACTTCGAGTGAAGTTCGAGTGCTGACCTTTCTTCTCCTGCGATCCAGAACAGCAGCACCGCTGAACGGTTTGTTGGAGTGGCGCCCTCTACTGTACAGGCGTGAATTAGCATTTCCTTCAGCCTTCACTTTTGGTGTGAAAGAGCCTTTACATTGGCCAAAAATAGCACTGTTTTATATTAAAAAGCAAACAAGCAAGCCCAGCCCAGGAGAATAAAAGTACTACACATATGTAACACATTACTTTCGATAAAAGTAACACAATTAGTTACTTTTTAAGGGAGTCCCCCATGGGGGTATCTGTATGTATAACTTTATTAATGCTTGAACGAGCCTAGACAAGTCAAGACATGCCTGAACAAGTATCACGGGGACAGTCTTTAGGTGGAGAGACTCACTTGTTTTCTTGCACAACACGGACTGTGATTGATTAAAAACACACACCTATGGGCAAATGCCTTTAATACATCAAACATGCAGAAATAATCTAAAACAAAACCTCTCTCTCTCCAGTTTCTCTATACCAGATACTCCTACTTCAACGCAGCCGAGCAGGAATTTTTACTGGAAGGGTATGCAGAGTTTGAAAAATATAATTAAAACGCCAGGGAACACTGGGAATCAAAGTGTGCAAAAGCCAGGAGAGAGTGCTGGCAAAAATGAACAGACAAATTAATTGCGTAAGTGTTCCATGTTATGGTTATATCACTTATTAGAGTATATATTCTTGTATTTTAATAATTTCATAATTGCTTAATGTCAGGGCCACCTCAGGACCCACTAGGACATGGGAACAAGTAAAAGTGAAGTACAAGAATATTCTTCAAACTGGTCATCTTTTCTACTTCTACTGATTAGTCTCTTTTAGCAAAGACATTTTAAATGATGTGTTTGTCTGTTTATGGTTATCTGCAACCAAGAAAAAGGCGGAGCAGAAAGAAACAGGTGGTGGTCCTGCACCCCCACGTTATACCCCGGCAGAAGAGCTGGCCCTTGGGCTAGATGAGAACCGACCCATTGTGGAGGGCATCCCTTGGGGCAGCTCTTCCTTAAGGCCTATTTATACTTCTGCGTCGGACCTACGCCGGAGCCTCTACGCTGTAGGCAACGCGTTGGTTTTAATTTATATTTCTGCGTCGTTGTCCGCGTTGACGCGCAATTACTCATGCAGAGGGACCACGTGAAACCCGAGGGAGGGGTTCTAGCAGACCAATCACAGCGCTTGCGTCCGCGTAGAGTTGACGCGGTGTTACATTTTTGGAGAGGTGCACGTCAGGGTACGCCGAAAGGTACGCGCGCTACACACAGCCTACGACGTAGCTACGGTGTAAGTTCGCGCGAAGTATAAATTGGGCTTAAGACATTATAAAAGGCTATTGTTTGCTTAGGTCTATTTTTCTTACAACAAAAATCTGAGTACTAGATTAATTGTCAAAATAATCGACCGATTACTCGATAACCAAAATAATCGTGAGTGAAAACCCTAAAGACAAGTTAAGTTTATAAAAGATTATTATTATTATTATGCTGCTTTGCTTGAACTGAGTCGCTACAGCAATCTGTCATCAATCTGTCCACATTAAAGTGTGTCAAAACGACATTGTTTGAATTTCATTGTAAAATTTAGACTTAGTTACTTTTGATACGAAGCAATGTCTGAGTTTTCAAAGCACAACGCTTATTGTGATTATTGGATGGAAGACACACTATATATTGTTTAGTGAAGTTTTGTTCACGTGTCAATAGAAAGCCGTATAGACTAAAAGATCTGGGCTAAAAAACCTTTCTCATTAAAATCTAGACATTTAAATTGTCAACCCAGTTCTAGCTTCCCGACAGCTGACATGTTTACCTTATGTATCTTTTCCATGTTGTGAGAATGAAATAGACCATGACAGTCAAACCATGGCATAAGCACTAATAAAGAAATTAATTTTTGGCCGCCGAAATGTTGGTGCATCACTAATGGGAACCACCCATAACGCCTTAGCGATCTCATAGGTAGGCCCAGACAACTACCCACAACACTAACATCATGACGGTACATTGGTTGCATAGGCCAACACTTGCTAACACAATATTTCTTTCTGTCTATTTGGCCAACACTTGCTAACACAATATTTCTTTCTGTTTATTTGAAAAAAGAAATCTTGTTTTGATGAAATCATGTCTTGTCTTTTTCTGTGAATTGCAATTGGATGCCTGACCCTTTGCGGCTCAGTCGAGGTGTTATTGATCTGCGCATTACAGGCCACGGGAAGAACTGAACGCAAGCTTATGCAACAGTGAAACACTATATGAGCATGTATTTCTCAAGAAAAGTGAGACGTACTGTTTGAAATAACAGTAAGAAAAGTCTTTTTTAAATCTATATATATTTTTGGAGATGGAGTTTATCCACAGACGGCTGCGTTGAGTGGACAGCACAGTGGACCAACACCAGCTGATGACATGGCTCCCCAAACCAACACAGACTGTGGAAACTTCACACTGGACTTCAAGCATCTTGGATTGTGTGCGTCTCCATTCTTCCTCCAGACTCTGGGACCTTGGTTTCCAAATGAGATGCAGAATTTGCTCTCATCAGAAAAGAGGACTTTGGTCCACTGTGCTTTATTAAATCCAGAGTCAACGCAGCCGTCTAGCCGGACATTTTCAGATCACTTCATGCTTCCTTCATTTTCCAGCAGGATTTGCACCTGCCCACACTGCCAAAAGAACCAAAACCTGGTTCAATGACCATGGTATTACTGTGTGATTTCATGTAATATTCAAATTTTTTGAAATCCTGTTTTTGTGGGTTTTATGAGCTGGAAGCCCAAATTATGTACAAATAAACAACTAAATACTTGAAATCGTTTAAGTTGTGGGCCCTGAATCTATAATCTATGGTAGTTTAACGTTTTGAATGGAATTATGGAAATAAATAAACTTTTCCATGATATTCTAATTTTTTGGAAAGGGTCTGTAATTATCAGCTCTACTGTATATCTCTCTCCCAATATTTTGTCTTATTAAGATGTTTTAAATCATTTAGTGCTTAGTTTTATGATAAAAGCTATGTATTATTATTTATTTTTTTACAGTTGGGTCAAAACAATTCAAAGCAACACAATGAGGATTGAGAGATGCATCATATTTGATCATATATTTAAAAAAAAATGTCATGCCTTCATGCTCGTGCGGATGCAGAGTATAAACCAGGCTTAAGGGTCTTACATTAACCTTATCAAACAGCATTCCTCCAGGACACACATGCAGTGAATGGATTATAACGACTCCAGTCCAAACAATGATAAAAAGAGCTTTTTAATGTAGAGTAATTGGAGGTTTGATCAAAAATGCATTGGGAAATAAAAGCAGCATATTACAGGGGAAAAGATTAGACGTCTAATATACAACAGATGAGATTTCAGAGCACAACAACAGGGAGAATGTAATTAAAGAATCAGGGAGGACTTTGTCTAATCATGCTAATTAAGAAGCATGCAAACTGGGACCTACAATCGTCTTTTAAGCCGGATCTTTTATTGCCCTTCGGGTTTGTGAATGCGGGGCAGGGTTTGAGGTGTGATCTCTGCGGTGTGGAGATTATGGCAGATACATATTTAATTCTACAGAAGATATTCAGCTCTTTGGAGGGCTGACAAAACAGCATAAACCAGCTGAATGAGCATTAACTGACCAGCTTTTTTTTCTTAACGAACAGCATGCAAACAACATTGAAACTTTGAATTATTTAAAAACGATTTTGACCAATAACAAATTTTATTTTATTTTTTATTTAACACCCCTATTGTCTCTTTGAATCGGTCATTTATGTCATTGTGGTGATGCTCATTTCTTAAATATGATCATTCTGACATGACTTGGGGGGAGAAAAACAAGAAATTAAGGAAGGGAGGAGAGAAGGAATTACAAAAAGACTTGGGGAAAAAACGTGTTCGAGGAACGTGATTTACTGTCCTTCAATACTTCCTTCTACAGACAGAAAAAGGAAATCAAAATGATATTAGCTTCAGTAAATTACTGGGGATGTCAGGCAGCAAGAGAGAGGATACAGTTTTTCATCATCTTACCTGGGCATTCCATTACGTGAAAATGTTCATATCAACATGAGATGCCAGGATTGAAGAAAGTGATCAACATGATTGATATTCAAAATGGTAAGCAAACGCTGCTTTGTTTACAGTTTGTATATCTGCAGTCCTTGTTTCAGTTTCACTTTTTTAATTGATGAAAATAGACTATTGATACCTACTGAAATAGACAGTTATTACTGCTTCATTGCAGTGTTGCTGACTATTTAATTTAAATTCAGTTTAATTTATTTTATTTTTTAAATTGGTGTATCTTTACTTTGGAAATGATAAGGACCATTATTTCACTTGCACTTTTTAATCACATATCAATAGAAATGTGAATATCATTATATAAGATTATAATATCATAACATCACAAAAAAAAGAATATTATGATTTTTGCTTATCTCAACATTTCTGCTCTACTCCATGATATGAAGCTCTCATATTAAAATAATGCCAAGCTTCATGGCAAAAAAAGTTTACAAATGGAAGAGAACGCAATAAACAACAAAAGGAAATCAAGATTACAGGAAAATAAGACCGCATGCCGTGTGTTATTACTGATTTTGCAGTTTAGGGTACTTGACTTGAAATATGACATGAGTGAACGGTCAGCCTATGTAACAGCAGCTGCGGTGTATTGTTTATCACTTGATT
Organism: Leuciscus waleckii; assembly: GCA_900092035.1. Classification (NCBI taxonomy): domain Eukaryota; kingdom Metazoa; phylum Chordata; class Actinopteri; order Cypriniformes; family Leuciscidae; genus Leuciscus; species Leuciscus waleckii. The sequence continues at coordinate 17,283,359 of FLSR01004866.1, read as the reverse complement.
ATGCTGTTCACGTCTCCGCCTGGTGATATTATTTTAATGACCATCATATAAGCAGTGGCTTTAGTGCCCACACACTGATCAGCAGAGAGCCCTACAACTCAACAGTCAAACCTTCTTGACTCTCTACAGCCACCAATGACGTAAATCAAATCATCTCAACCGTACAGGACAGTGAGTGGAGACTGATTGCAATTGCAGGAGCTCTGAAGATGCAGAGGAGGAGATGTGAAGGAGAGCGCAGAGGTGGATACAATTAGTTATGCTTCATTCTTTTAAAAATTGGTTGTTTCTCAATGCGAAAAACGGACTTGCATTCTTGTGGAGATTGGTCTTGCCAGGTTACCTTGAAAGAACGAACTCGGAAGGACGGAAGGACACTCACAGAATGCATCAACTGATCGTCCGAGCACATTATAATCAGCGGCCTACGCACACATACA
>FLSR01004866.1:17263893-17281206 GCA_900092035.1 Leuciscus waleckii | reverse complement strand
ATTAATATCTTGATACATTTTGATATCGTATGATTTGGAAAAAAAATATTGTGATAATATTTTTAACCATATCACCCAGCCCTAGACTAAAGTTAGAGAGTTGAACTGCAACTAAATTCATAGTCATTGTGATTTTAATGCTTTTTCCTCCTAACCCGGCAGTATCTCAGTGCACATAACTTTTTATTCACAAAGAAAATGTGCTATTCACTCCATTCATTGAATGTGAAAAATGAGCTTGCTTCATGGAGGGAAAAGATTTAAAATCAGACTTTAATGAAAATTACATTTCTCCATCACGAAGCAACGAACGCAAAGAGTTTAGATATGGAGTGTTTCCATGGCATCAAATCCTGCTACAGCGACCATTTCCTGCCAATTTTAAGGAAATTGGCAGGCCAACTTATTAGAACACTGTGGTCTGACAAACTTTATACTGCTCCCAAGTGAAACTAATGGCAATTAAGGCAAATGTATGTGCTTTCTCTGAAAGTTGAAACCGAGGGGTTCTCTGAGTTGAAACTTTTTGTTTAAAGAGCTAATGTAATTATGGTAAACACAAGACTAAATTGTATGGAGTAGGAGGATGTTGCACACAAATGCTGTCACCCCTGTTACACAATACATACATAACAGAGCAAAAGAGCTTTGCTATGGTGGAAGAGTTGCTGTCATTCAGCCTTTCATTTCCATCCTAATGAACAGACACATGGCTAACAGCTAATGATTTATATATCATCTTTATGTACATCAGTTGTCACTTTAAATCAAGGCCAAGACACTGTGGTGAGAAACCAATCCAAATGCAATGCACTGACGGACCAAGCTGTATCATAATTCATAACGGGAAATGTGATATGTAAAAAGAAACTTTAACACTGACAAACTCGACTGCAAAATGGATTACTGTAGGCAAATACAAGCTAATGTTCAATGACAAATGGAATGAACGCTAATAAATAAAAAAAAGTGCCGCAGACGAAACTGAGTGTTGCAAACATCTGGTGCCAAAACCCAGCAAACTCTGTCAAAAATCCAAGTTCAAGTTTTTTTTTACTTGTTCAACCTGACTTGAGAAGCAAAATTTACAACTCCAAAACAAATAATGGGTTTGTCATTGAGAAAGCAATAAGTACAAAAACCTTTACCATTTTCTGATTTCACTGAAATGTTTCTCAATGGAAATGGTAAAAAAGGAAGAACACGGGGAAAACTCAGCTGAGAAAACCAGGTTCTTCTGAGAAGCTGTAATCACTGGATGCAGGACATCCTGAAGCCAAACAGACAGTCTGAGACACTCAAATAACTTGTTTTTCTCCTTCACTCATCTCATTGTTCACCGCTCTGAACTCCTAACGATTACACTACTGCATTCATTCAGTTGACACAGGGGGTAGATACACCGCTGTAGGCTCCGAGTCACTGCTAATGACTGCTGGAGAGCGGAGAAACTAGATAAAGTAGGACAGGTCTAATATTCCAGGGGAAAATTGGTTGCAGTATGAGCCATATGATAAAAGACTAGCATGCTTTCCTGTCCGTTTAGCTCCTCCAGACAAGAGCGGGCCGGCCCAGAAAGCAGCTCCTCACACATGCTGATCTGACAACATCCTGCCGACTACACTAATGTCGGACAGAAGTCTGGGCAGCGGGTGGGGCATTTGTGCTTGGACAGAGGATGTAGAGGACGTGACCCCTCCTTCTGCTAGATATCTGCTTCCAGACATTGCCATGACAACTGGCAGTGCTATTTGCTGAAGACAGTGGCAATTTCGGGAGTACAAGGGCCTGCTGGAAATCGGGCACAGCAGTGTGTTGCTAATCAACTCTCACACCACTGAAGCAAGAGGTTTAAAGCTCAATCACAGAGACCAATTTTGTCACTAAAGTTCTTCATGTGAATTATAGGTGCTATTATATAGCATGCTTGAGTTTCGCCAATTTGAAAACAAAATTCAAATTTCCCTTTACTAGTACTGGAGATTTAATACCTGAACATGTTCCCTGTTACAGAGACGTCTTCTCTGGTTGATGTTTGGGCAGTTTCCTCAACAACAGTGGCAAGCGACGAAACGTGATCTGATGAAGCCTTCTGCTTGTTTGTGGGGGGCCTCTCTTCCTCATCCTCCTCCTCTGCCTCCATCCTTTCCTCTTTCCCTTTTCCATCGCTTTCATTGTCACTCTCCTCCCCGAGCATGTCATCCACCTGCCCAAAAGAGGAGTTCAATGCACAATTAAAGGATCTGTTTATACAACAGAGCCATATGTTTGCCATATGACAAATTAAGTTATGCTGCATTTTCCACTCTATCCAACTCATACTTAAATAAGGTGTTTTTTTTGCTTCCAAATCTTTAAGACTTCTATGTTAAACAGCCTCTTTGCATGTGAAATAAGTAACACGTAACAATAAGCCTCTTTTGAAAAAAAAAGCCACATTACATTGTGAAATACAAATTTTTACAAAACTATTCTTTCACTTTTCTGGGTCAAAAATGACAGCGAACAGCCATAGTTTGAACATTTTTAAACAGCCGAAGAGGGTTAGCCTTGAACTTCTATCCTTAGGTTCTGTACAGCAAAAAGTTGTTTGACATGTTAATGTGGGATTTCACAAGTTAGTATTTATATCAGATAGTTAAGCCACTTAATTTGGTCTGGGGTTTTGACCTACGAAAGTAACGATGCGTGTTCATAATAGAACTCTTCCAAAAAAATGTATTTGTCATGATATGACCCCTTTAACGTGTATGAATGTTAGCACTCAAGTGTTTAGCCTTGGTCTGAGCTTTCACTGATACATGTTAGTGCTTTCATAAAGGCAGACCAGGGGGCTCAGATCACCCCAATTATTCTTAGCAAGAGTTGTTAGACAGGCACTGGCAAAAATGATCAGCAACTTCACATACGACTGATCTCTCAGTCTCAGCTAGCCCAGTGTAATTGCTCTCTCCTCCTCACACACACCATTTCCCCCCCTTCCTTTTATTATTAGAGTGAATGGATCATCTGAAAAAGCCTGCAGGAATATGCCGAAGCCCCATACACAGGTAATAAATTAGCTCAAGGAAGGGTGCTTAAAAAAAGACCCACAGAACTTTTTCCAGTTTAATCTGACAGATAAGCATAATGAGGGGGAAACATTTAATTAAAAGTAGATTTTTTTTGTGAGGAGTGTTATCTAGAAGCATCTTAGTAGATGGAACAATCCCCAGGCACCCATGGGATGCAATTATGAACGGCACTATACCAAATCTAAAAAGTGAATTAAAGTCCTACTTTACAGCGAATTCTAACGTTGAAGGAGTCATTTACTCTGCCTTTACCATCAACATTTTGTGACAAAAAACAATTAAGGATGGGACTTAATGGATTATATCCATGGACTGGATAGTGAAATATGAGTGACACTGCTCACTTCCGAGGAGACTTTTTGAACAGGACGTGGAAACTGAATGTTAAATTCACCCTCAAGAGAATCTCAACGTATCCAAATGTTAATGTTTCTTTTCAAACATTTTGTAATAAGTTGTTAATGCCATTAACATTACATTAATGTTAAGTAGCATTAAAATTACTTAACCCATTGGCACGAATTAAAAAAACCTGTATCAATCCACAACAACCAGTCCTTAAACTGGCTATTGGTTTACATTATTTATTCGACACATCAGCCAAGAAGCATCATGTTTTTTAGAGGGGGTGCATGTTATTACATCTCAAATGTGCACCAACAAATCATGCATAATAAGAACAGCAATGTGTATTCAGAAATAAATAGGCTCAATTTTGATTTCATGTTTAATTTAACTTACTACCATCACTGTAAAACCTGTGATGAACTTAGTTCATAATATACAATATCCCAGCAGACAAGCACATTCAAAAGAGATTTCTAAAGCTCACTCAATCACTCAGAGGTCAAATGACATTTAAACACTGCCCCTACTCTATTTGCATGGCTTCTCACTATAATGGGTGTCGTAATATACGGGTATTTGACGATAACCTTGATTTTTTCAAACTGAAATATTGATATCATGTTAATGCTACACATATGATATTGTAAATAATTTAGCACCATTAACTATCTGGTTGACACTCTAATATAACAGATAATGGTATTGCACCTTAACGCTGTTTCTCACCCGTTATAAACCGGAAAATAGAAGACAGTGTGTGTAGCTACTACTGCCAAATACTGCTGGATAACATGTAATAAAAATCTGATATCGTGACAGCCCTACTTCTCGCTACTTACTAATACATAAATCAATCACAGTCCACATTCACTAAAAACAAGAATAGCATCCAAATAAAGCAAAAGCCAGTGATCAAAAAGATCAGCACCTCAAAGTACCTAGTGCTGCAGTAATGCAAAGCCATAAATAAGCGAGGAAAGTGATAGGGCTAGCAGATGGAGCAAAGAGAGAGGCAATTCCCCAAAAGCCCCATCACACAGATGCACAATCATTAGCTTGTTAACACAGCATTTTGCTGGCTTCACCACGGCATGAAATGTGGTATAAATGCACTGCGATTCTCTCTGAAGGGTGCTAAGGCCGTTGGTTTCTCATTATTGAGGTCTAATCTGACAGCAAATTTGTGCCAACACATATGGAGTTAAACATACAACTTGCATTAGTCATAAAAAAATCATTTAAAAAAAACCTTACATGGAAGATTTGGATTTAAACACTGGCTCTAGGCTGCCATTACCAGAGCATATTTAGGTGAGGCACCCACATATTTGTGGGCGTTATATTAAAACGTTTCATCACAGTATAATTACACAAAGATGCATGACTCTATAAAGATTAAGGTCATAGCCTTTCAGAAAACCTCATTATACAAATACAAACAAATAATCTTTCAAATGCATATGCTTCCACCTTTGCTTTGTTGGACCATTATGACTGAGCAGATTCCGGTAAGCCATGGTCTACATAAATAGGTGTAAAATCATAAATTGTACACAGTAACACAGAAACACAGTATCAGGGTGCTAGTAGCTTCAACTTTTGGGTCAGTCAGCCTAACAGCAGACATTTTTCAATCAAAGTAACTGGGAAACAGTATTACATGTCCTTGCTAGGGAGCCTTATATGTTGGCAAAGTATGAAATCAAAGCCTTTCACTTTGTATGGGCCACAAAACAAACTCTGTCAGCGTCATTCACAAGTCAATAAAAGCAGAGACCCACCAAGTCAATGAAATGTCCCCAATTCACTGTCAGATATTGGGGATGTGGTGGTGTTTGCCAAGGGAGCTTTTTTAATATTTCAAAATTACTTCAGACACTAGACTCTGACAAGAGTGCATTCAAACATAGATCTGTAAAGTTAAAAACCTCACTTATATTACATGTCTTCTCCACCTTGAGTTTGGTCTTTGATAGAAAATTTCTCACAGTGACAGAACAGCAATGATAATCTTGTTCTTGGGATGGAAAAGCAGAATAAAAAGAAAAGCTCACATTAATGCTGTCATAATTTCTAGTGGGAAAGGTTTGCACAAATCAAGGCTTGCACAAATCAAACTACATTTCCCATGTTCTCTGTGACAGTTCACAAAGGGTAACATAAATAAAGCTCTTCACAATATTGCAAAGTACTAAAAGTCAGGCTTTGTTATTAAGTTAAAAAGAGAAAAATTTGGCACATTTGGAAACGTCATATTTCATTCTAACAAAAACCATATTATAATTACAATTACAAACCACTTCATAATTACAACATCTGTGTTTGTAAGCATGAACTTCCCAGAAGGATGTCAGCATCTTTTAAGAACACTAATGTGATATCGAGGGAACAGGAAGCTCTCCAGCACACTGTGGATTTCTCTCTCTCATTTTCAGCTCAGCAAGGAGTCAAGCACTGATATATTAAAAAAGGTAATTCAATTACATGTCTCATCACTCTTTCTGGGTAAATGCATTACATGCTGTCTGCGACTGTCTGAAGTTCAAGGCGGCTGCTTAAGAGGGCCACCAGAATCACCACAGCTCCATGCTGACACTTGGCTGGAGTAAAGTTGGTATATTTGAGATCGCTGCTGTGCTCTCAACCGAGGTCACACTCAAAGGCTCTGCTCAGATGTGGCCACGGCAAAGCACTATGGTAAAAATGAAGTAAAAATAAGAAATATCCCTGCAATTAGCACATTTGCTCCATGTCAAGCTGTGATCTTTAGTGCTTGCTTGAGATGTGTGTGGCCAAGTGTGATGTGATGGGGATGAGGGTCAGCACCTCCAAATCTGAATCCATGGTTCTCAGCTGGTAAAGGGTGGACTGCCAACCTTGAGTAGGGACTAAGTTGCTTTCCTGAGGAGGTTTTGTTCACGAGTTCACAAGGACAGGTCATGGAATGATGTTGATAGGAGGCATTTACCTGCTTGACTTGAATCTAAACAGTGAATGAACACTGGTAAACTGAAACACTTTGCTAGCGGGTTAATAAAAAAAATAATAAAAAAATTAAAATTAAAAAATCGCCCTAACACACTCATCACAAATACCCACAACATAAAGACCTTCCATCTACACAAAATGACACAAATCACACAAGTGAACATAGTTAAATAGCTAGTCTGAAGGTATAAGTCTATCTTTCCATAGCGCACTAAAACACAGACAAGATTGTAAATATTATGAAGATGAAATACTCCAAGGCATTCACATGGTTAAGTAAAATGCCTTTAATTAACTGGGCTAAATCATTAAAAACATTTTAAAGTGTAGATCTACGTGTTTCGGCAACACAGCCTTTTTCAGGATCCCGTGTTAACTGTTTTTAATGATTTAGCCCAGTTAATTAAAGGCATTTTACTTAACCATGTGAGTGCCTTGGAGTATTTCATCTTCATAGTTTGATGTCTACCTCCAGTTTATCCAACGAGCACCAGTGGCTACGTAAAGACACCTGTGTAGCAATGTCTGCTTCTGTTGTTTTGTAAGATTGTACATATATTTTTTTTCATTATTACTACAATTCTATTATATATAATGTATATGCATGCATGCACACACACACACACGGATGGGTTTCAGCATTCAGCACATCCACTAAAACACGGCATATTTATTGCAATATTACCAATAGGAAAGAGCAGAGAAGGTCATCTATTATTATTTAATCACTGTTTGCCATGTGAAAGAACACTCACAATGAGACAAGGTCGACGAGAAGTACACTGCACTCACTGAGAGCACAATCAACCTTGGTACCCCATTCAGTGGCCGGATTGGAAATATATGAGGCAGTTCAGGTGAGGTTTTGGAAGTGTGAAGAAATAGAGGATGTTACATAAATCTTCTGGGCATAGAGTTTGTTTATCTGGTGCAATTTGCTGGAGAGACAAGACTAAGTTATTGAGCCTGGACTTACAGTCAGGTTTACAAATTCTCTTTTGTTTGAACAAAGGTCTGATGTGAACTGGTGGGGTTGGCAGCAATAGGGAAAGCTATTGAGCCGAGCCAAGCCAAGTGTATTGGGCCGATTTAAGCCATTCATGGCAACAGTGAAGCCTTAGGAATAGAGGAAAAGAAGAACACCAACTTCATTGTTTTTTTTTTTAAAGTGTATGTTCAGCCCTCCATGTGGAATATTTTAGGGCTTCTACATCTCACAATAAAATCTTCAGAAAAATCATTCACTTTGAAGCCACAAGCTCAAGCTGTGTCTTCTGTGTATGCTATGAGCATATGTGGGATAAATGGAGAGCTTCAGTACGCCCTACAGAGACAGCCGCATAAAGACCTTTAGATCTTCAGCAAGACCTGAAGCAGCACTGCAAACATTCAGGCCATCAGGTTTATGATTCTGGTCACGTTTCTATTAAAAGCCTAACAGCTTTGTCCACAGAATAATAAAAAGAACACGAGTACGACTAACAGAATTTAGCAAATGGATCACAATTCAGTGTTTTTTCTCTTGCCAGTGGGGTGCAACTTCACGTGGAAAAATTGGATATACACATATCTCTAAGACATGCACACATAAAATTAACATTGCATGTCCATACAAAACAAACTCCTACAGACAAAATCAGCGTTCCCGCGCTGGTTACTTCTAGTTACCGTTCCCCCTGCTTGTTTGCCAGATTATTGTTTGCAAAGGATTTGCTCTCGTACCTTCTACGTTGACCATCCTCTCGCTATCGCCTTCGGAAACCTCCTGTCTTGTCCTGTCCTGTCCTGTCTCGCTACATCCTCTGGTACGTTAATTCTGTTCTCTGCCCAGCTATCCTGCTGCCCATGATCTTCACCTTATCGCACCTGTGAGTCTCCGCTACTGGTCTGGGGATTGAGTCTCCCTTGCTGTCTACCATTTCCTACCCTGGGACCACCGCTGTTGCCCAGCCAAGTTTTTGACTTTTGTTTTCTCCAGTACTGCGTCCACGTGACAGCAGACTCCCATGTTACCTTTTCAATAAACTTTGTTTCTCTATCAGCCTCTGCCCTTGGGTCCTCTGTTATCACTGACATACAAGGCATTAAAAATACTTTTACAATGTATTATATTTAAAAGCTTAAAGTTTTACCATTATTATTATTATTAATTCAAATTATAATGGAATTTATGTACAGATCAGGGGGCAAGATAAAAAAAAAAAAAATTCTAGTTAATTTGATCATTCATTTTAACATTTAAATCTTACTAAATTTACCTGATAAACTGACAACTGACACTGATTGTGGATATTTGATACAACACCCAGCTCAAGAAAAGAGCACAAACATTGTTAAAGATTTGGGGGTTTGAAACAACATTAGAGAGAATAATGACACCATTTTCTCATTTTGAGAAGAATGTCATAACAGGGACATGTGAGCCAAGTCACACCATCAGACATCACATCTGACCCTAAATTTCATTTCTGAAACTGTTCTGAACAAACCCAGATCAGAACACTAAGACCAAAGCAGTTTTCATTTCGTAAACTGAATCTATGACGGAAAAAAATAGATGACAAAATTAAACCTAGACCAAAGTCTCCACTCCATTTATTTTGCTCAGCATTGATGGCTGAAAAATGTAAAGAGCTGAGAGACCTATAAAAAGAGTTTCCAATCTTCTTCCATGTTGCTCAAAATGACAACTTGAGAGGATAATTTCATTCCTGTCTAGAAATCAGGCTTTTCAATTAAAAACAGTAGAGCTTTGGCTTGAGGAGACATGACGGCATTGATGACAATGGCAACGATAATTACAGAAGCACACAGTGACCTGAGTGACATTGTGCTCTGTTCCACAGAGCTTCCTGACCGATGCTTGAGACACTGACATTTACAACACTTTCAGCTACAGTGAAAAGGATATTTTTGTCACTTAAATGAGGTGGAAGATAAGATAAAACTAAAGAATATGCAAATATTTATATGAACATCATAAATATTCATAAAAAAGTGATTAGTTGCTTCATAATAGAGTTGCAAAAACAAAGAAATTTTAAACAAGACTTGAGACTGAGCACCGCTGAACTAACAAAAAGGGAACAGTGAGAGGGATCGCCGTGGCATTTGCGGAGTCCTTTACGTCGTAATGTAATGTGATGTGTGGCCAGTGCTGAAGATCAGATTCACATATGAATCGTGATTCTATCTTCTATCGATTTGGATCGATTCACAAATTTCACAAAGTGTTACACTTCTTCAACTTCGTAATACTAAAAGTTACTGACACGTTAGAGTGTTATTAATCACAAGCCGCGAATAAGGACACGCGGTGACAGACATAGAGCATATTTTTTCTATTGTATTTGTCCTATTTTTTGTAATTTGCTTCTTTGTTCCTATTTAAATATACAAAATAAAATAAAATTGCCTGCCTTGCTTTATTGTAAAAGCCTGCCAGTCATGTGAGTAATGATTGCAGTCAGCTTAATAATAATGATTTGACTAAAATGGGAAGAAAAAAACTAAATAAATTTCAAGGTTCACATTTAATTCAGTGAAATTTCTTTGTCCAAAACTGTCTACCGCAGTCAAATAGGAAAAGTAACACAAAACAGTAAACTAGAATCACATCTATACGTATATCAAATCGAAAAATCGATTTCAATCGAATTGTGAGGTACCGAAAAATTCCCAACCCTACTGCCAAAGTTAACTAAATCTCACTTACTTTGATAAATAGGGCACAAAGATGCTCTTAAATCGACAATTCATCAAGGGAACCCAGTGGCCAAAATGGACACCAAATTAACCAAATGCAAATAAAAATAGTGTGAATCTGCAGTTGGCTTGGAGTAGTTTAAAAAAAATGTTGCATAGAAATTTTAAAGAAAAAAAAAGCAGCTAAAACACAGTCCACATTCACTAAAAACAAGAATAGCATCCAAATAAAGCAAAAGCCAGTGATCAAAAAGATCAGCACCTCTAAAGTGACCTAGTGCTGCAGTAATGCAAAGCCATAAATAAGCGAAAAAAAAATTATAGGGCAAGCAGATGGAGCAAAGAGAGAGGCAATTCCCCAAAAGCCCCATCACACAGATGCACAATCATTAGCTTGTTAACACAGCATTTTGCTGGCTTCACCACGGCATGAAATGTGGTATAAATGCACTGCGATTCTCTCTGAAGGGTGCTAAGGCTGTTGGTTTCTCATTATTGAGGTCTAATCTGACAGCAAATTTGTGCCAACACATATGGAGTTAAACATACAACTTGCATTAGTCATAAAAAAATTATAAAAAAAACCTTACATGGAAGATTTGGATTTAAACACTGGCTCTAGGCTGCCATTACCAGAGCATATTTAGGTGAGGCACCCACATATTTGTGGGCGTTATATTAAAACGTTTCATCACAGTATAATTACACAAAGATGCATGACTCTATAAAGATTAAGGTCATAGCCTTTCAGAAAACCTCATTATACAAATACAAACAAATAATCTTTCAAATGCATATGCTTCCACCTTTGCTTTGTTGGACCATTATGACTGAGCAGATTCCGGTAAGCCATGGTCTACATAAATAGGTGTAAAATCATAAATTGTACACAGTAACACAGAAACACAGTATCAGGGTGCTAGTAGCTTCAACTTTTGGGTCAGTCAGCCTAACAGCAGACATTTTTCAATCAAAGTAACTGGGAAACAGTATTACATGTCCTTGCTAGGGAGCCTTATATGTTGGCAAAGTATGAAATCAAAGCCTTTCACTTTGTATGGGCCACAAAACAAACTCTGTCAGCGTCATTCACAAGTCAATAAAAGCAGAGACCCACCAAGTCAATGAAATGTCCCCAATTCACTGTCAGATATTGGGGATGTGGTGGTGTTTGCCAAGGGAGCTTTTTTAATATTTCAAAATTTACTTTCAGACACTAGACTCTGACAAGAGTGCAGTCAAACATAGATCTGTAAAGTTAAAAACCTCACTTATATTACATGTCTTCTCCACCTTGAGTTTGGTCTTTGATAGAAAATTTCTCACAGTGACAGAACAGCAATGATAATCTTGTTCTTGGGATGGAAAAGCAGAATAAAAAGATAAGCTCACATTAATGCTGTCATAATTTCTAGTGGGAAAGGTTTGCACAAATCAAGGCTTGCACAAATCAAACTACATTTCCCATGTTCTCTGTGACAGTTCACAAAGGGTAACATAAATAAAGCTCTTCACAATATTGCAAAGTACTAAAAGTCAGGCTTTGTTATTAAGTTAAAAAGAGAAAAATTTGGCACATTTGGAAACGTCATATTTCATTCTAACAAAAACCATATTATAATTACAATTACAAACCACTTCATAATTACAACATCTGTGTTTGTAAGCATGAACTTCCCAGAAGGATGTCAGCATCTTTTAAGAACACTAATGTGATATCGAGGGAACAGGAAGCTCTCCAGCACACTGTGGATTTCTCTCTCTCATTTTCAGCTCAGCAAGGAGTCAAGCACTGATATATTAAAAAAGGTAATTCAATTACATGTCTCATCACTCTTTCTGGGTAAATGCATTACATGCTGTCTGCGACTGTCTGAAGTTCAAGGCGGCTGCTTAAGAGGGCCACCAGAATCACCACAGCTCCATGCTGACACGTGGCTGGAGTAAAGTTGGTAGTGTAGGAAATCCAGGTTCTATTCTTGTCCATGTTGAATTCTGGGGTCTTTTTCTTACTTGTAATCATAAATATATGGCAACATGTGACCATCTGACACACAGGCTTCATGCCTGTCAGCATGTCGGATGAGGGGTGCTTAATTAGTATGAGCAACACTAGCTAATAAGGGGTGAAAAAAAAGATTGTAAGTACGTTTTTGTACTGCCTTATAACTCGTAAATTCCAATTGAGTTTGACTCTGAAATGAGGTCTGGGTGATACTGACAAGGGTGTCTGACAAGACAGCATAACCTAATATTTCCCAAACTAGTGGAAGACTAGTGCATGACTACCCTCACTTCCATATGCACATATCTTGCAGAAAACAAATTAGTGAAGACATTTCTTTGCCCGGAGCATGAGGGCATAAAGGCTTAAAATGAATGCGGTGCAAAGTGTCAAATAGGGGGCCATGCAGATTTGCCTGCCAAAGCCTCGCGTCCAAATAACTGTACCCCACTAATTTGGAATGGAATTTTTCATAATATGGCAGCTGTCTGGGTGAAAACATGAAGGCTGACTGGGAGAGTTTCACAAAGTGCCCCTGGAGAGGAAAAAGCATTTGGACACATTACATTATTCATAACCTATAAGGTAAAAGATATTGCATGAACTCAGTGATGCTATGTAAAGTTCCCCAACACCAAATGTTAAAAGTCACCTCAAGGCTGAAGTCGAGCTGACTTACTGTACAGCCCATCACATCACAGATGAATTATTTATTACAGCTCCAGTGAAGTATACAGCACAGATTTGGTAATATCTCAGAAGGTTCCTCTGAGTCCACACGGCAGTTTCTTCTATAAGACGAACACCAAGAGCTTGAAAGAAGTCTTAGGAGAGAGAATATGAAGGAGCTCCTACCACATTGAGATCTATGAACTGTAATATGAAGCTTACATGGATTATTTATTTTAACACAGCCAATCTAAGATAATAATGGTCTCCTAAAGATGGAAAATGTGTTTCATGAAAAAAGATTAAACCTAAATAAAAACATCACAATATATTAAAGGACAATTCTGGTATTTAACACTTTGAGTCTATTTTGTAGCTTGTTTTGGATGAACAAGAGTGGTGGACAAAGAAATTTTGACAATGGTTCCTGTCTCGACGCAATAAATATGCTGTGTTTTAGTGGATGTGCTGAATGCTGAAACCCATCCGTGTGTGTGTGCATGCATGCATATACATTATATATAATAGAATTGTAGTAATAATGAAAAAATATATATGTACAATCTTACAAAACAACAGAAGCAGACATTGTCTTTACATAGCCACTGGTGCTCGTTGGATAAACTGGAGGTAGACATCAAACTATGAAGATGAAATACTCCAAGGCACTCACATGGTTAAGTAAAATGCCTTTAATTAACTGGGCTAAATCATTAAAAACATTTTAAAGTGTAGATCTACGTGTTTCGGCAACACAGCCTTTTTCAGGATCCCGTGTTAACTGTTTTTAATGATTTAGCCCAGTTAATTAAAGGCATTTTACTTAACCATGTGAGTGCCTTGGAGTATTTCATCTTCATAGTTTGATGTCTACCTCCAGTTTATCCAACGAGCACCAGTGGCTACGTAAAGACACCTGTGTAGCAATGTCTGCTTCTGTTGTTTTGTAAGATTGTACATATATTTTTTTTCATTATTACTACAATTCTATTATATATAATGTATATGCATGCATGCACACACACACGGATGGGTTTCAGCATTCAGCACATCCACTAAAACACAGCATATTTATTGCAATATTACCAAAAGGAAAGAGCAGAGAAGGTCATCTATTATTATTTAATCACTGTTTGCCATGTGAAAGAACACTCACAATGAGACAAGGTCGACGAGAAGTACACTGCACTCACTGAGAGCACAATCAACCTTGGTACCCATCAGTGGCCTGGAATTGGAAATATATGAGGCAGTTCAGGTGAGGTTTTGGAAGTGTGAAGAAATAGAGGATGTTACATAAATCTTCTGGGCATAGAGTTTGTTTATCTGGTGCAATTTGCTGGAGAGACAAGACTAAGTTATTGAGCCTGGACTTACAGTCAGGTTTACAAATTCTCTTTTGTTTGAACAAAGGTCTGATGTGAACTGGTGGGGTTGGCAGCAATAGGGAAAGCTATTGAGCCGAGCCAAGCCAAGTGTATTGGGCCGATTTAAGCCATGCATGGCAACAGTGAAGCCTTAGGAATAGAGGAAAAGAAGAACACCAACTTCATTGTTTTTTTTTTTAAAGTGTATGTTCAGCCCTCCATGTGGAATATTTTAGGGCTTCTACATCTCACAATAAAATCTTCAGAAAAATCATTCGCTTTGAAGCCACAAGCTCAAGCTGTGTCTTCTGTGTATGCTATGAGCATATGTGGGATAAATGGAGAGCTTCAGTACGCCCTACAGAGACAGCCGCATAAAGACCTTTAGATCTTCAGCAAGACCTGAAGCAGCACTGCAAACATTCAGGCCATCAGGTTTATGATTCTGGTCACGTTTCTATTAAAAGCCTAACAGCTTTGTCCACAGAATAATAAAAAGAACACGAGTACGACTAACAGAATTTAGCAAATGGATCACAATTCAGTGTTTTTTCTCTTGCCAGTGGGGTGCAACTTCACGTGGAAAAATTGGATATACACATATCTCTAAGACATGCACACATAAAATTAACATTGCATGTCCATACAAAACAAACTCCTACAGACAAAATCAGCGTTCCCGCGCTGGTTACTTCTAGTTACCGTTCCCCCTGCTTGTTTGCCAGATTATTGTTTGCAAAGGATTTGCTCTCGTACCTTCTACGTTGACCATCCTCTCGCTATCGCCTTCGGAAACCTCCTGTCTTGTCCTGTCCTGTCCTGTCTCGCTACATCCTCTGGTACGTTAATTCTGTTCTCTGCCCAGCTATCCTCTGCCATGATCTTCACCTTATCGCACCTGTGAGTCTCCGCTACTGGTCTGGGGATTGAGTCTCCCTTGCTGTCTACCATTTCCTACCCTGGGACCACCGCTGTTGTCCAGCCAAGTTTTTGACTTTTGTTTTCTCCAGTACTGCGTCCACGTGACAGCAGACTCCCATGTTACCTTTTCAATAAACTTTGTTTCTCTATCAGCCTCTGCCCTTGGGTCCTCTGTTATCACTGACATACAAGGCATTAAAAATACTTTTACAATGTATTATATTTAAAAGCTTAAAGTTTTACCATTATTATTATTATTAATTCAAATTATAATGGAATTTATGTACAGATCAGGGGGCAAGATAAAAAAAAAAAAATTCTAGTTAATTTGATCATTCATTTTAACATTTAAATCTTACTAAATTTACCTGATAAACTGACAACTGACACTGATTGTGGATATTTGATACAACACCCAGCTCAAGAAAAGAGCACAAACATTGTTAAAGATTTGGGGGTTTGAAACAACATTAGAGAGAATAATGACACCATTTTCTCATTTTGAGAAGAATGTCATAACAGGGACATGTGAGCCAAGTCCCACCAGACATCACATCTGACCCTAAAATTCATTTCTGAAACTGTTCTGAACAAACCCAGATCAGAACACTAAGACCAAAGCAGTTTTCATTTCGTAAACTGAATCTATGACGGAAAAAAATAGATGACAAAATTAAACCTAGACCAAAGTCTCCACTCCATTTATTTTGCTCAGCATTGATAGCTGAAAAATGTAAAGAGCTGAGAGACCTATAAAAAGAGTTTCCAATCTTCTTCCATGTTGCTCAAAATGACAACTTGAGAGGATAATTTCATTCCTGTCTAGAAATCAGGCTTTTCAATTAAAAACAGTAGAGCTTTGGCTTGAGGAGAGATGACGGCATTGATGACAATGGCAACGATAATTACAGAAGCACACAGTGACCTGAGTGACATTGTGCTCTGTTCCACAGAGCTTCCTGACCGATGCTTGAGACATCCTGACATTTACAACACTTTCAGCTACAGTGAAAAGGATATTTTTGTCACTTAAATGAGGTGGAAGATAAGATAAAACTAAAGAATATGCAAATATTTATATGAACATCATAAATATTCATAAAAAAGTGATTAGTTGCTTCATAATAGAGTTGCAAAAACAAAGAAATTTTAAACAAGACTTGAGACTGAGCACCGCTGAACTAACAAAAAGGGAACAGTGAGAGGGATCGCCGTGGCATTTGCGGAGTCCTTTACGTCGTAATGTAATGTGATGTGTGGCCAGTGCTGAAGATCAGATTCACATATGAATCGTGATTCTATCTTCTATCGATTTGGATCGATTCACAAATTTCACAAAGTGTTACACTTCTTCAACTTCGTAATACTAAAAGTTACTGACACGTTAGAGTGTTATTAATCACAAGCCGCGAATAAGGACACGCGGTGACAGACATACAGCATATTTTTTCTATTGTATTTGTCCTATTTTTTGTAATTTGCTTCTTTGTTCCTATTTAAATATACAAAATAAAATAAAATTGCCTGCCTTGCTTTATTGTAAAAGCCTGCCAGTCATGTGAGTAATGATTGCAGTCAGCTTAATAATAATGGTTTGACTAAAATGGGAAGAAAAAAACTAAATAAATTTCAAGGTTCACATTTAATTCAGTGAAATTTCTTTGTCCAAAACTGTCTACCGCAGTCAAATAGGAAAAGTAACACAAAACAGTAAACTAGAATCACATCTATACGTATATCAAATCGAAAAATCGATTTCAATCGAATTGTGAGGTACCGAAAAATTCCCAACCCTACTGCCAAAGTTAACTAAATCTCACTTACTTTGATAAATAGGGCACAAAGATGCTCTTAAATCGACAATTCATCAAGGGAACCCAGTGGCCAAAATGGACACCAAATTAACCAAATGCAAATAAAAATAGTGTGAATCTGCAGTTGGCTTGGAGTAGTTTAAAAAAAATGTTGCATAGAAATTTTAAAGAAAAAAAAGCAGCTAAATAATCCTATTGTCTTAAAACATTATAAAAACAATGCAAAACACAATTTCATGACTGGTAAGAATAATTGATGGCTGGTAATTTCTTTCACCCACCATAGGACCCTTATCACAGAGTCCTGCAACGGGTCGGGTACCCGCGGGTATCGGCGGGTACCCGCATAAAAGTGGCTAAAACGGGGGGATTGTGACATTCCTAAAATTCGCGGGCGGGGACGCGGGCGGATAATGAACTGC